>JBAIZL010000004.1:222417421-222482421 GCA_036971475.1 Prosapia bicincta
TTTATTTTGTTGCTGTAACATTATAGACATTGAATATAGTATCAAATTTAGAATGTATTTGTATTTGTTCTTTTATTAATTTTTTATTATTATTGTGTTTATATATTTCGAATGCTTCATATATATTCATTCTTAATCCCTTATTAATTTCTTTTATAAGTCTCATATTTTCTATATTTGGAAATTGGTGCTTATTAATAATACAATGATTTGCAAAATTTGATTTATATATTTCTGGATTAATGTAGGCATTTAAATGTTCTTTATATCTTTCTTTTAATTTTTTCTTTGTTTGACCTATATAAGCTTTATTACAATCTTTGCATTCTAATTTATAAACACCTCCTTTTTCATGCATATTAATTGTTTTATTATTGTTATTTATTATGTTTATTATTTTGTTATTAGTTTTGTATGCAATTTTGATATTTGTATTTTTAAATAATTTGGTGATATTTTTTATTTCATGGCCTATAAATAAAAATGAAGTCCATATTGTATTATTATTATTATTATTATTGCAAATTAAATTATTATTTTGTTTATTAAAAATATTATAATTAAGTTTGTCAACAGTTTTCTTTTTATAACCGTTTTCTAATGCAATTTGATAAATTATGTTTTTTTCTTTTATTTTATTTTCTTCATTCATGGGTATTTTATGCATTCTATATAATAAGTTATATAAAGCAGCCATTTTTTGATTATATGGATGATTAGATTTATTTGGTATAATTTGGTTTGTCAAAGTTGGTTTACGGTATATCATATATTCAAATTTTTCATTTTTTCTTATTATTGTTAAATCTAGAAAATTTATTTTGTTATTTGTTTCAATTTCATAAGTAAATTTGATTTTATTATTAATTTTATTTATTTTATCCAAAATATTTGTTAAATTTATATTATTATTGTTTGATATATACATTCATTTTTATTTATAGGCCATGAAATAAAAAATATCACCAAATTATTTAAAAATACAAATATCAAAATTGCATACAAAACTAATAACAAAATAATAAACATAATAAATAACAATAATAAAACAATTAATATGCATGAAAAAGGAGGTGTTTATAAATTAGAATGCAAAGATTGTAATAAAGCTTATATAGGTCAAACAAAGAAAAAATTAAAAGAAAGATATAAAGAACATTTAAATGCCTACATTAATCCAGAAATATATAAATCAAATTTTGCAAATCATTGTATTATTAATAAGCACCAATTTCCAAATATAGAAAATATGAGACTTATAAAAGAAATTAATAAGGGATTAAGAATGAATATATATGAAGCATTCGAAATATATAAACACAATAATAATAAAAAATTAATAAAAGAACAAATACAAATACATTCTAAATTTGATACTATATTCAATGTCTATAATGTTACAGCAACAAAATAAAATTAGCAATTTGTATAAATTTAACAACAATTCTATTTCTAAATAAACATATGTTTTAGGCCTATAGCTTACATTATTGTAATTTTCATTCCTGATGATGTTGGTACTGTTTGCCAACGAAAAGCTTTGGATATAAAATAATAAATATTCTTGTATTTGAATAACCTGTGTTGTTTTAAAATATATATATATATATATATATATATATATATAGCCTATGAGTCCTTATAAGTAGCTAAGGTTTCAGGGTTATTTATTGTTGTATCAATAATGTTGTCAATGTTATTGATTATAAAATTTGTGTCACCGATTTTAAACTTAATAGAATGAAGAAATTTCGAATTAAAGAAACTTTATAAAAAAACTCACTAAAACAACGTTTCCGCGCTCATTGGGATATCTTCATCAGCTTGAAGTCGTAAATTTACTAAGTTTACTTATCTCGTGTCGTTTATTGTGCATTCAACTACTATAACTTTCACAAAGGCGTTCATCATTTAATTGCTTACGTCATGAAGATAATGGTTATTTGCTTATATTTAACCGAGACAATAGCGTTCAGGTTTATTTCCTTTCTTAAACCTTCCTTTATGGCTTTTAAGATTTATTTGTTTACTTGTAACATACCCTTGGCACTCAGGGTTTATTTGCCTGCTTATAATATAACGCAAGCCATTTAAGGTGTATTTGTTTTACGTGTAATCTATTCTTATTAGGTTAATGTTTTTTTGTTTACTTGTAATTTTCCCATGCAATTCTAAGATCACATGTTTATCTTGACTGTAATTTAACCCTTGGCGTTACTGTTTATTTGCTTATTTACAATGTAAAGCCGGACATTCAAATTGGTTTTGTTTTTTATTTATAGTTATACCTTGGGATTCCAGGATACTTTGAAACTTTTTAATATACTCAATGGCATTCTTGGCTTAGCTGCTTTCTTGTAATTTATCGAATGGCGCTCATAGATAGCCATCTTACATATACACAAAATCAAGAGCACAGTGGTACAATATATTACAATGAAAATATTGGAAAGTACCCCAATACCACAAAAATTATCAAGTGATACTCTGAGATCACTCTAGTTTGTAACTTCTTGTTTGTTAGATTGTAATTTTGTAATAAGAACCTCTGATGATGATGACATGGTCATTGAAATGTTCATAAGGGTTTATTCTTAAGTAACTTGTTTTATTTGTTATTTTTGATTATTTTTGTGGTATTGGGGTACTTTCCAATATTTTCATTGTAATCTTACATATAATTGACTATATGGGTTTCAAGATGTAGTTGCTTTTTATTAAATTATCCCACAGCGTTCAGAATTTATTTGCTTATTCATATTCATTGGCGTTAAAGTTTTATTTGTTTACTTGTAATTTATTCCATTTCGTTCCAAGATTATTAGCTTATCCCATAATTTACTCAAAGTTGTTCTAAATCTAGTTGCTTTCTTGTAGTTTATAACACAGCGTTCAGAGTTTATTTGCTTATTCATAACACATTCCATGGCGTTAAAGTTTTATTTGTTTACTTGTAATTTATCCCATGGCGTTCCAAGATTATTAGTTTATCCCATAATTTACTAAAAGTTGTTCTAAATCTAGTAGCTTTCTTGAAGTTTATAACATAGCGATCAGAGTTTATTTGCTTATTCATAACACATTCCATGGCGTTAAAGTTTTATTTGTTTACTTGTAATTTATTCCATTTCGTTCCAAGATTATTAGCTTATCCCATAATTTACTCAAACTTGTTCTAAATCTAGTTGCTTTCTTGTAGTTTATAACACAGCGTTCAAAGTTTATTTACTTATTCATAACACATTCCATGGCGTTAAAGTTTTATTTGTTTACTTCTAATTTATTCCATTTCGTTCCAAGATTATTAGCTTATCCCATAATTTACTCAAACTTGTTCTAAATCTAGTTGCTTTCTTGTAGTTTATAACACAGCGTTCAAAGTTTATTTGCTTATTCATAACACATTCCATGGCGTTAAAGTTTTATTTGTTTACTTGTAATTTATCCCATGGCGTTCCAAGATTATTAACTTATCCTATAATTTACTCAAAGTTGTTCTAAATCTAGTAGCTCTCTTGTAGTTTATAACACAGCGTTCAAAGTTTATTTACTTATTCATAACACATTCCATGGCGTTAAAGTTTTATTTGTTTACTTGTAATTTATCCCATGGCGTTCCAAGATTATTAACTTATCCTATAATTTACTCAAAGTTGTTCTAAATCTAGTAGCTCTCTTGAAGCTTATAACATAGCGTTCAAAGTTTATTTGCTTATTCATAACACATTCCATGGCGTTAAAGTTTTATTTGTTTACTTGTAATATATCCCATGGCGTTCCAAGGTTATTAGCTTATCCCATAATTTACTCAGTGGCGTTCTAGATTTAGTTGCTTTCTTGTAGTTTATCTCCTGGGGTTTCAAGATTATTAGCTTATCATATAATTTACTCAATACCGTTGTAGATTTAGTTGCTTTTTCTTGTAATTTATCTCATGGTTTTCAGGGTCTATTTTCTTACTTATAACGTTATCCATGGAATTAATTTTATTTTGTTGCTAGTAATTTATTATATATCGTAAAGGATAATTTTCTCATATTTAAGATCCTCGATGCCATTCAAGATTTATTTATTAATTTATAAACTACAATTTTACCAAGAAATATTGAGTATACGACACTTCTTTGGAAGTTCGCTAAAAATTTCACCTTTTGTTACAGCGATTTTCTCTCGAATTTAAGCCATAACTTAAGAAGTTTTATCTCCAAATATTCGGCCATCGGCAAACAAAGTTACGGCCATAGATAACTTTTTAGGACATTACATATAATATGTATTAAAAGAATTGAGTTGTCAGAGCTCGTTTTATAAGAAAACTATCTGAACCTATAATATTGAAATTTCTTATGACAGTTGGGAATTAATATTAAATTTGTTTTAAGACTGACCAATTTATATTATAGTTTTTATCCCACAGAGGATTAAAAAAAATTATAAACCTGTACGGAGATGTAGCCCCGAGCTATCTTTTATATAATGGTTAGTTCGTCCAAAACAATTCCCGTCAATGAAGTGTTTCCCGTTTTAAAACAGAAAATAAACTGAATACAATTTATCACAATGCTATTGTACAGCTTCAGTCGGTTTATTGTGTTAAAAAAAATATTAAAAACATGTTAAAATTAGACGCAGCGTTCACCGAGCGAACCTTTTGTTAGAAGACAAAGCGTATTTCTAAAGAAAGCAGTAACTGTTCTCTCCCACTCGGGACGTTTATCACACGATCGGGGAGCGGAGGGAGTGTGAGGGAGATTTTGTATTAGTGTCGTGGCGCCACTGTATCTACCAATGGCTGGACAGTAAAGCGTGCGTATTGATTTTGCTTTCACAATTTTAAATGAAAAATTAAACTCTGTAAAAGTGTTGTAATAATTTAACACATAAAAATAGATTCTTTGTTAGGCCGATGGTTGATTTAACGCTTGTGGGTTTCGTTCCACCATCTTTTATTAACAATTCTATCATTGAGTAGTATTTATCAAGGTAAAGTTATTTATTTATAGTTTTATGTTCTATGATCTTCATTAAAAAACAACTGTCACAAACACATCTGTACAGCCTGTTTTATGTTAACGTATGCTTTGCTATTGCCTTCCATCTTCTGATTTTTTCTTTTCCCCAATTTTGTCCTAATCTTAGTGGCAGAGGATCACTATGTTCTTCTTTTCTTAGCCCTACCTAATACCAACCAATTTGGTTTCGTATTGTCAAAGTTTGCTTTATGTTAGTAACAGCTACCTTCTGATCTTTTCTTAGCCCTACCTAATACCAACCAATTTGGTTTCGTATTGTCAAAGTTTGCTTTATGTTAGTAACAGCTACCTTCTGATCTTTTCTTAGCCCTACCTAATACCAACCAATTTGGTTTCGTATTGTCAAAGTTTGCTTTATGTTAGTAACAGCTACCTTCTGATCTTTTCTTAGCCGTACCTAATACCAACCAATTTGGTTTCGTATTGTCAAAGTTTGCTTTATGTTAGTAACAGCTACCTTCTGATCTTTTCTTAGCCCTACCTAATACCAACCAATTTGGTTTCGTATTGTCAAAGTTTGCTTTATGTTAGTAACAGCTACCTTCTGATCTTTTCTTAGCCCTACCTAATACCAACCAATTTGGTTTCGTATTGTCAAAGTTTGCTTTATGTTAGTAACAGCTACCTTCTGATCTTTTCTTAGCCCTACCTAATACCAACCAATTTGGTTTCGTATTGTCAAAGTTTGCTGTATGTTAGTAACAGCTACCTTCTGATCTTTTCTTAGCCCTACCTAATACCAACCAATTTGGTTTCGTATTGTCAAAGTTTGCTTTATGTTAGTAACAGCTACCTTCTGATCTTTTCTTAGCCCTACCTAATACCAACCAATTTGGTTTCGTGTTGTCAAAGTTTGCTTTATGTTAGTAACAGCCACCTTCTGATCTTTTCTTAGCCCTACCTAATACCAACCAATTTGGTTTCGTATTGTCAAAGTTTGCTTTATGTTAGTAACAGCTACCTTCTGATCTTTTCTTAGCCCTACCTAATACCAACCAATTTGGTTTCGTATTGTCAAAGTTTGCTTTATGTTAGCAACAACTACCTTCTGATCTTTTCTTAGCCCTACCTAATACCAACCAATTTGGTTTCGTATTGTCAAAGTTTGCTTTATGTTAGTAACAGCTACCTTCTGATCTTTTCTTAGCCCTACCTAATACCAACCAATTTGGTTTCGTATTGTCAAAGTTTGCTTTATGTTAGTAACAGCTACCTTCTGATCTTTTCTTAGCCCTACCTAATACCAACCAATTTGGTTTCGTATTGTCAAAGTTTGCTTTATGTTAGTAACAGCTACCTTCTGATCTTTTCTTAGCCCTAACTAATACCAACCAATTTGGTTTCGTATTGTCAAAGTTTGCTTTATGTTAGTAACAGCTACCTTATGATCTTTTCTTAGCCCTAACTAATACCAACCAATTTGGTTTCGTATTGTCAAAGTTTGCTTTATGTTAGTAACCGCTACCTTCTGATCTTTTCTTAGCCCTACCTAACACCAACCGATTTGGTTTCGTATTGTCAAAGTTTGCTTTATGTTAGCAACAACTACCTTCTGATCTTTTCTTAGCCCTACCTAATACCAACCAATTTGGTTTCGTATTGTCAAAGTTTGCTTTATGTTAGCAACAACTACCTTCTGATCTTTTCTTAGCTCTATCTAATACCAACCAATTTGGTTTCGTATTGTCAAAGTTTGCTTTATGCTAGCAACAGCTACCTTCTGATCTTTTCTTAGCCCTACCTAATACCAACCAATTTGGTTTCGTATTGTCAAAGTTTGCTTTATGGTAGTAACAGCTACCTTCTGATCTTTTCTTAGCCCTACCTAATACCAACCAATTTGGTTTCGTATTGTCAAAGTTTGCTTTATGTTAGTAACAGCTACCTTCTGATCTTTTCTTAGCCCTACCTAATACCAACCAATTTGGTTTCGTATTGTCAAAGTTTGCTTTATGCTAGCAACAGCTACCTTCTGATCTTTTCTTAGCCCTACCTAATACCAACCAATTTGGTTTCGTATTGTCAAAGTTTGCTGTATGTTAGTAACAGCTACCTTCTGATCTTTTCTTAGCCCTACCTAATACCAACCAATTTGGTTTCGTATTGTCAAAGTTTGCTTTATGTTACTAACAGCTACCTTCTGATCTTTTCTTAGCCCTACCTAATACCAACCAATTTGGTTTCGTATTGTCAAAGTTTGCTGTATGTTAGTAACAGCTACCTTCTGATCTTTTCTTAGCCCTACCTAATACCAACCAATTTGGTTTCGTATTGTCAAAGTTTGCTTCATGTTAGTAACAGCTACCTTCTGATCTTTTCTTAGCCCTACCTAATACCAACCAATTTGGTTTCGTATTGTCAAAGTTTGCTTTATGTTAGTAACAGCTACCTTCTGATCTTTTCTTAGCCCTACCTAATACCAACCAATTTGGTTTCGTATTGTCAAAGTTTGCTGTATGTTAGTAACAGCTACCTTCTGATCTTTTCTTAGCCCTACCTAATACCAACCAATTTGGTTTCGTGTTGTCAAAGTTTGCTTTATGTTAGCAACAGCTACCTTCTGATCTTTTCTTAGCCCTACCTAATACCAACCAATTTGGTTTCGTATTGTCAAAGTTTGCTGTATGTTAGTAACAGCTACCTTCTGATCTTTTCTTAGCCCTACCTAATACCAACCAATTTGGTTTCGTATTGTCAAAGTTTGCTGTATGTTAGTAACAGCTACCTTCTGATCTTTTCTTAGCCCTACCTAATACCAACCAATTTGGTTTCGTATTGTCAAAGTTTGCTGTATGTTAGTAACAGCTACCTTCTGATCTTTTCTTAGCCCTACCTAATACCAACCAATTTGGTTTCGTATTGTCAAAGTTTGCTGTATGTTAGTAACAGCTACCTTCTGATCTTTTCTTAGCCCTACCTAATACCAACCAATTTGGTTTCGTATTGTCAAAGTTTGCTTTATGTTAGTAACAGCTACCTTCTGATCTTTTCTTAGCCCTACCTAATACCAACCAATTTGGTTTCGTGTTGTCAAAGTTTGCTTTATGTTAGTAACAGCTACCTTCTGATCTTTTCTTAGCCCTACCTAATACCAACCAATTTGGTTTCGTATTGTCAAAGTTTGCTTTATGTTAGTAACAGCTACCTTCTGATCTTTTCTTAGCCCTACCTAATACCAACCAATTTGGTTTCGTATTGTCAAAGTTTGCTTTATGTTAGTAACAGCTACCTTCTGATCTTTTCTTAGCCCTACCTAATACCAAATAATTTGGTTTCGTATTGTCAAAGTTTGCTTTATGTTAGCAACAACTACCTTCTCATCTTTTCTTAGCCCTACCTAATACCAACCAATTTGGTTTCGTATTGTCAAAGTTTGCTTTATGTTAGTAACAGCTACCTTCTGATCTTTTCTTAGCCCTACCTAATACCAACCAATTTGGTTTCGTATTGTCAAAGTTTGCTTTATGTTAGTAACAGCTACCTTCTGATCTTTTCTTAGCCCTACCTAATACCAACCAATTTGGTTTCGTATTGTCAAAGTTTGCTTTATGTTAGTAACAGCTACCTTCTGATCTTTTCTTAGCCCTACCTAATACCAACCAATTTGGTTTCGTATTGTCAAAGTTTGCTTTATGTTAGTAACAGCTACCTTCTGATCTTTTCTTAGCCCTACCTAATACCAACCAATTTGGTTTCGTATTGTCAAAGTTTGCTTTATGTTAGCAACAACTACCTTCTGATCTTTTCTTAGCCCTACCTAATACCAACCAATTTGGTTTCGTATTGTCAAAGTTTGCTTTATGTTAGTAACAGCTACCTTCTGATCTTTTCTTAGCCCTACCTAATACCAACCAATTTGGTTTCGTATTGTCAAAGTTTGCTGTATGTTAGTAACAGCTACCTTCTGATCTTTTCTTAGCCCTACCTAATACCAACCAATTTGGTTTCGTATTGTCAAAGTTTGCTTTATGTTAGTAACAGCTACCTTCTGATCTTTTCTTAGCCCTACCTAATACCAAATAATTTGGTTTCGTATTGTCAAAGTTTGCTTTATGTTAGCAACAACTACCTTCTCATCTTTTCTTAGCCCTACCTAATACCAACCAATTTGGTTTCGTATTGTCAAAGTTTGCTTTATGTTAGTAACAGCTACCTTCTGATCTTTTCTTAGCCCTACCTAATACCAACCAATTTGGTTTCGTATTGTCAAAGTTTGCTTTATGTTAGTAACAGCTACCTTCTGATCTTTTCTTAGCCCTACCTAATACCAACCAATTTGGTTTCGTATTGTCAAAGTTTGCTTTATGTTAGTAACAGCTACCTTCTGATCTTTTCTTAGCCCTACCTAATACCAACCAATTTGGTTTCGTATTGTCAAAGTTTGCTTTATGTTAGTAACAGCCACCTTCTGATCTTTTCTTAGCCCTACCTAATACCAACCAATTTGGTTTCGTATTGTCAAAGTTTGCTTTATGTTAGTAACAGCTACCTTCTGATCTTTTCTTAGCCCTACCTAATACCAACCAATTTGGTTTCGTATTGTCAAAGTTTGCTTTATGTTAGCAACAACTACCTTCTGATCTTTTCTTAGCCCTACCTAATACCAACCAATTTGGTTTCGTATTGTCAAAGTTTGCTTTATGTTAGTAACAGCTACCTTCTGATCTTTTCTTAGCCCTACCTAATACCAACCAATTTGGTTTCGTAATGTCAAAGTTTGCTTTATGTTAGCAACAACTACCTTCTGATCTTTTCTTAGCCCTACCTAATACCAACCAATTTGGTTTCGTATTGTCAAAGTTTGCTTTATGTTAGTAACAGCTACCTTCTGATCTTTTCTTAGCCCTACCTAATACCAACCAATTTGGTTTCGTATTGTCAAAGTTTGCTTTATGTTAGCAACAACTACCTTCTGATCTTTTCTTAGCCCTACCTAATACCAATCAATTTGGTTTCGTATTGTCAAAGTTTGCTTTATGTTAGTAACAGCTACCTTCTGATCTTTTCTTAGCCCTACCTAATACCAACCAATTTGGTTTCGTATTGTCAAAGTTTGCTTTATGTTAGTAACAGCTACCTTCTGATCTTTTCTTAGCCCTACCTAATACCAACCAATTTGGTTTCGTATTGTCAAAGTTTGCTTTATGTTAGTAACAGCTACCTTCTGATCTTTTCTTAGCCCTACCTAATACCAACCAATTTGGTTTCGTATTGTCAAAGTTTGCTTTATGTTAGTAACAGCTACCTTCTGATCTTTTCTTAGCCCTACCTAATACCAACCAATTTGGTTTCGTATTGTCAAAGTTTGCTTTATGTTAGTAACAGCTACCTTCTGATCTTTTCTTAGCCCTACCTAATACCAACCAATTTGGTTTCGTATTGTCAAAGTTTGCTTTATGTTAGTAACAGCTACCTTCTGATCTTTTCTTAGCCCTACCTAATACCAACCAATTTGGTTTCGTATTGTCAAAGTTTGCTTTATGTTAGTAACAGCTACCTTCTGATCTTTTCTTAGCCCTACCTAATACCAACCAATTTGGTTTCGTATTGTCAAAGTTTGCTTTATGTTAGCAACAACTACCTTCTGATCTTTTCTTAGCCCTACCTAATACCAACCAATTTGGTTTCGTATTGTCAAAGTTTGCTTCATGTTAGTAACAGCCACCTTCTGATCTTTTCTTAGCCCTACCTAATACCAACCAATTTGGTTTCGTATTGTCAAAGTTTGCTTTATGTTAGTAACAGCTACCTTCTGATCTTTTCTTAGCCCTACCTAATACCAACCAATTTGGTTTCGTATTGTCAAAGTTTGCTTTATGTTAGTAACAGCCACCTTCTGATCTTTTCTTAGCCCTACCTAATACCAACCAATTTGGTTTCGTATTGTCAAAGTTTGCTTTATGTTAGTAACAGCTACCTTCTGATCTTTTCTTAGCCCTACCTTACTTACTTACTTACTTACTAGCCAACGCCCACTCTTGGCTGTTGGGCCATTTGGTGGCGCGCTGACCAGTAGAGGCGAGAGATCTCTTCTTCCTTCGTGTCGTTCAGGGGTCCATGGTCCAGAGCTGTACATGACTGGAGGTGCTCAGCTGTCATGTCCTCCCCGCTGTCACATAGGGTGCACCTGGGAGACGAGAAGACGTGTATCTTGTTTAGGTGTGCAGCTAGGTAATCGTGTCCAGTTGTGAGTCTAAAAAGTGCAACCCCGTCCCGTCGGGGTAACATGTTGTTAATTGGCCCGTTTTCGACAAGAGTAGCCCAACGTTTATTAAAAGATGCTTCTCGTAAGTAGGCCTGAGTGCTCCTCTTTATTGCAGCATTTATTTGTATTTTTATGGAGGGGAGCGAAGTTGCTACGCTCGGCTGTGGGAGCGTTGTTCCTTTTTTTGCCAATGAGTCAGCTAATTCATTACCTCTTATATCCACGTGGCTGGGGATCCATTGTAATTCAATTTTCCATCCCCTATTCATTAGTTTTGACAAATTTTGACGGCAGGCTAGAGTGGATCTGCAATCGGTCTTCTTGTTATTTGTTACGGCCATTATTGCAGCCATTGAATCTACAAGAAAGACTGCTTGTGCCGGTGTCTTTATTTTCTTCATTTCGTTTGATGCCGCTAGTATGGCGGTTATTTCACCGTCAAAGTTACTTTGGTTGTTGCCAACTGCTAGCGATCCTTCGAAAAGATTACAGTAATAACCAGCTCCAGTCTGTCCTTTGTCTGGGAGGCACGATCCATCGGTATATACATGTAGCCACTGTGTCTCTGGATAGACTGTGTTGATGGTTCTGAGGGCTGCAGCCTTTAGTTCTAGTGGGTTACAATCTTTCTTTGGGATGTTGTGGTCAAGAAGATTTAGGATTCCCTTGGGCAGTGAATTGAACACTTCATGTTTCCTGATATCTGTTGTATGAGTGCCAATGTTGATGTTGTATTTCTTAATCAACTCTTTATATGTGGTTATCGGAGTTTTTTGTGTTTTTAGCCTCGTTGTGGCTTCTTTAAAGTTTGCCCATCGGTGGCTGTACGTCCTTTTGTTTCTCTCCCAAAACCCGAGGCTGAGTTTTTCTCTTCTAAACTGCATTGGCTCTGTTTCCAACTGTGCCTCCATTGCTGCTATTAGCCCTACCTAATACCAACCAATTTGGTTTCGTATTGTCAAAGTTTGCTTTATGTTAGTAACAGCTACCTTCTGGTCTTTTCTTAGCCCTACCTAATACCAACCAATTTGGTTTCGTATTGTCAAAGTTTGCTTTATGTTAGTAACAGCTACCTTCTGATCTTTTCTTAGCCCTACCTAATACCAACCAATTTGGTTTCGTATTGTCAAAGTTTGCTTTATGTTAGCAACAACTACCTTCTGATCTTTTCTTAGCCCTACCTAATACCAACCAATTTGGTTTCGTATTGTCAAAGTTTGCTTTATGTTAGTAACAGCTACCTTCTGATCTTTTCTTAGCCCTACCTAATACCAACCAATTTGGTTTTGTATTGTCAAAGTTTGCTTTATGTTAGTAACAGCTACCTTCTGATCTTTTCTTAGCCCTACCTAATACCAACCAATTTGGTTTCGTATTGTCAAAGTTTGCTTTATGTTAGTAACAGCCACCTTCTGATCTTTTCTTAGCCCTACCTAATACCAACCAATTTGGTTTCGTATTGTCAAAGTTTGCTTTATGTTAGTAACAGCCACCTTCTGATCTTTTCTTAGCCCTACCTAATACCAACCAATTTGGTTTCGTATTGTCAAAGTTTGCTTTATGTTAGTAACAGCCACCTTCTGATCTTTTCTTAGCCCTACCTAATACCAACCAATTTGGTTTCGTATTGTCAAAGTTTGCTTTATGTTAGTAACAGCTACCTTCTGATCTTTTCTTAGCCCTACCTAATACCAACCAATTTGGTTTCGTATTGTCAAAGTTTGCTTTATGTTAGTAACAGCTACCTTCTGATCTTTTCTTAGCCCTACCTATTACCAACCAATTTGGTTTCGTATTGTCAAAGTTTGCTTTATGTTAGTAACAGCTACCTTCTGATCTTTTCTTAGCCCTACCTAATACCAACCAATTTGGTTTCGTATTGTCAAAGTTTGCTTTATGTTACTAACAGCTACCTTCTGATCTTTTCTTAGCCCTACCTAATACCAACCAATTTGGTTTCGTATTGTCAAAGTTTGCTGTATGTTAGTAACAGCTACCTTCTGATCTTTTCTTAGCCCTACCTAATACCAACCAATTTGGTTTCGTATTGTCAAAGTTTGCTTCATGTTAGTAACAGCTACCTTCTGATCTTTTCTTAGCCCTACCTAATACCAACCAATTTGGTTTCGTATTGTCAAAGTTTGCTTTATGTTAGTAACAGCTACCTTCTGATCTTTTCTTAGCCCTACCTAATACCAACCAATTTGGTTTCGTATTGTCAAAGTTTGCTGTATGTTAGTAACAGCTACCTTCTGATCTTTTCTTAGCCCTACCTAATACCAACCAATTTGGTTTCGTGTTGTCAAAGTTTGCTTTATGTTAGCAACAGCTACCTTCTGATCTTTTCTTAGCCCTACCTAATACCAACCAATTTGGTTTCGTATTGTCAAAGTTTGCTGTATGTTAGTAACAGCTACCTTCTGATCTTTTCTTAGCCCTACCTAATACCAACCAATTTGGTTTCGTATTGTCAAAGTTTGCTGTATGTTAGTAACAGCTACCTTCTGATCTTTTCTTAGCCCTACCTAATACCAACCAATTTGGTTTCGTATTGTCAAAGTTTGCTGTATGTTAGTAACAGCTACCTTCTGATCTTTTCTTAGCCCTACCTAATACCAACCAATTTGGTTTCGTATTGTCAAAGTTTGCTGTATGTTAGTAACAGCTACCTTCTGATCTTTTCTTAGCCCTACCTAATACCAACCAATTTGGTTTCGTATTGTCAAAGTTTGCTTTATGTTAGTAACAGCTACCTTCTGATCTTTTCTTAGCCCTACCTAATACCAACCAATTTGGTTTCGTGTTGTCAAAGTTTGCTTTATGTTAGTAACAGCTACCTTCTGATCTTTTCTTAGCCCTACCTAATACCAACCAATTTGGTTTCGTATTGTCAAAGTTTGCTTTATGTTAGTAACAGCTACCTTCTGATCTTTTCTTAGCCCTACCTAATACCAACCAATTTGGTTTCGTATTGTCAAAGTTTGCTTTATGTTAGTAACAGCTACCTTCTGATCTTTTCTTAGCCCTACCTAATACCAAATAATTTGGTTTCGTATTGTCAAAGTTTGCTTTATGTTAGCAACAACTACCTTCTCATCTTTTCTTAGCCCTACCTAATACCAACCAATTTGGTTTCGTATTGTCAAAGTTTGCTTTATGTTAGTAACAGCTACCTTCTGATCTTTTCTTAGCCCTACCTAATACCAACCAATTTGGTTTCGTATTGTCAAAGTTTGCTTTATGTTAGTAACAGCTACCTTCTGATCTTTTCTTAGCCCTACCTAATACCAACCAATTTGGTTTCGTATTGTCAAAGTTTGCTTTATGTTAGTAACAGCTACCTTCTGATCTTTTCTTAGCCCTACCTAATACCAACCAATTTGGTTTCGTATTGTCAAAGTTTGCTTTATGTTAGTAACAGCTACCTTCTGATCTTTTCTTAGCCCTACCTAATACCAACCAATTTGGTTTCGTATTGTCAAAGTTTGCTTTATGTTAGCAACAACTACCTTCTGATCTTTTCTTAGCCCTACCTAATACCAACCAATTTGGTTTCGTATTGTCAAAGTTTGCTTTATGTTAGTAACAGCTACCTTCTGATCTTTTCTTAGCCCTACCTAATACCAACCAATTTGGTTTCGTATTGTCAAAGTTTGCTGTATGTTAGTAACAGCTACCTTCTGATCTTTTCTTAGCCCTACCTAATACCAACCAATTTGGTTTCGTATTGTCAAAGTTTGCTTTATGTTAGTAACAGCTACCTTCTGATCTTTTCTTAGCCCTACCTAATACCAAATAATTTGGTTTCGTATTGTCAAAGTTTGCTTTATGTTAGCAACAACTACCTTCTCATCTTTTCTTAGCCCTACCTAATACCAACCAATTTGGTTTCGTATTGTCAAAGTTTGCTTTATGTTAGTAACAGCTACCTTCTGATCTTTTCTTAGCCCTACCTAATACCAACCAATTTGGTTTCGTATTGTCAAAGTTTGCTTTATGTTAGTAACAGCTACCTTCTGATCTTTTCTTAGCCCTACCTAATACCAACCAATTTGGTTTCGTATTGTCAAAGTTTGCTTTATGTTAGTAACAGCTACCTTCTGATCTTTTCTTAGCCCTACCTAATACCAACCAATTTGGTTTCGTATTGTCAAAGTTTGCTTTATGTTAGTAACAGCCACCTTCTGATCTTTTCTTAGCCCTACCTAATACCAACCAATTTGGTTTCGTATTGTCAAAGTTTGCTTTATGTTAGTAACAGCTACCTTCTGATCTTTTCTTAGCCCTACCTAATACCAACCAATTTGGTTTCGTATTGTCAAAGTTTGCTTTATGTTAGCAACAACTACCTTCTGATCTTTTCTTAGCCCTACCTAATACCAACCAATTTGGTTTCGTATTGTCAAAGTTTGCTTTATGTTAGTAACAGCTACCTTCTGATCTTTTCTTAGCCCTACCTAATACCAACCAATTTGGTTTCGTAATGTCAAAGTTTGCTTTATGTTAGCAACAACTACCTTCTGATCTTTTCTTAGCCCTACCTAATACCAACCAATTTGGTTTCGTATTGTCAAAGTTTGCTTTATGTTAGTAACAGCTACCTTCTGATCTTTTCTTAGCCCTACCTAATACCAACCAATTTGGTTTCGTATTGTCAAAGTTTGCTTTATGTTAGCAACAACTACCTTCTGATCTTTTCTTAGCCCTACCTAATACCAATCAATTTGGTTTCGTATTGTCAAAGTTTGCTTTATGTTAGTAACAGCTACCTTCTGATCTTTTCTTAGCCCTACCTAATACCAACCAATTTGGTTTCGTATTGTCAAAGTTTGCTTTATGTTAGTAACAGCTACCTTCTGATCTTTTCTTAGCCCTACCTAATACCAACCAATTTGGTTTCGTATTGTCAAAGTTTGCTTTATGTTAGTAACAGCTACCTTCTGATCTTTTCTTAGCCCTACCTAATACCAACCAATTTGGTTTCGTATTGTCAAAGTTTGCTTTATGTTAGTAACAGCTACCTTCTGATCTTTTCTTAGCCCTACCTAATACCAACCAATTTGGTTTCGTATTGTCAAAGTTTGCTTTATGTTAGTAACAGCTACCTTCTGATCTTTTCTTAGCCCTACCTAATACCAACCAATTTGGTTTCGTATTGTCAAAGTTTGCTTTATGTTAGTAACAGCTACCTTCTGATCTTTTCTTAGCCCTACCTAATACCAACCAATTTGGTTTCGTATTGTCAAAGTTTGCTTTATGTTAGTAACAGCTACCTTCTGATCTTTTCTTAGCCCTACCTAATACCAACCAATTTGGTTTCGTATTGTCAAAGTTTGCTTTATGTTAGCAACAACTACCTTCTGATCTTTTCTTAGCCCTACCTAATACCAACCAATTTGGTTTCGTATTGTCAAAGTTTGCTTCATGTTAGTAACAGCCACCTTCTGATCTTTTCTTAGCCCTACCTAATACCAACCAATTTGGTTTCGTATTGTCAAAGTTTGCTTTATGTTAGTAACAGCTACCTTCTGATCTTTTCTTAGCCCTACCTAATACCAACCAATTTGGTTTCGTATTGTCAAAGTTTGCTTTATGTTAGTAACAGCCACCTTCTGATCTTTTCTTAGCCCTACCTAATACCAACCAATTTGGTTTCGTATTGTCAAAGTTTGCTTTATGTTAGTAACAGCTACCTTCTGATCTTTTCTTAGCCCTACCTTACTTACTTACTTACTTACTAGCCAACGCCCACTCTTGGCTGTTGGGCCATTTGGTGGCGCGCTGACCAGTAGAGGCGAGAGATCTCTTCTTCCTTCGTGTCGTTCAGGGGTCCATGGTCCAGAGCTGTACATGACTGGAGGTGCTCAGCTGTCATGTCCTCCCCGCTGTCACATAGGGTGCACCTGGGAGACGAGAAGACGTGTATCTTGTTTAGGTGTGCAGCTAGGTAATCGTGTCCAGTTGTGAGTCTAAAAAGTGCAACCCCGTCCCGTCGGGGTAACATGTTGTTAATTGGCCCGTTTTCGACAAGAGTAGCCCAACGTTTATTAAAAGATGCTTCTCGTAAGTAGGCCTGAGTGCTCCTCTTTATTGCAGCATTTATTTGTATTTTTATGGAGGGGAGCGAAGTTGCTACGCTCGGCTGTGGGAGCGTTGTTCCTTTTTTTGCCAATGAGTCAGCTAATTCATTACCTCTTATATCCACGTGGCTGGGGATCCATTGTAATTCAATTTTCCATCCCCTATTCATTAGTTTTGACAAATTTTGACGGCAGGCTAGAGTGGATCTGCAATCGGTCTTCTTGTTATTTGTTACGGCCATTATTGCAGCCATTGAATCTACAAGAAAGACTGCTTGTGCCGGTGTCTTTATTTTCTTCATTTCGTTTGATGCCGCTAGTATGGCGGTTATTTCACCGTCAAAGTTACTTTGGTTGTTGCCAACTGCTAGCGATCCTTCGAAAAGATTACAGTAATAACCAGCTCCAGTCTGTCCTTTGTCTGGGAGGCACGATCCATCGGTATATACATGTAGCCACTGTGTCTCTGGATAGACTGTGTTGATGGTTCTGAGGGCTGCAGCCTTTAGTTCTAGTGGGTTACAATCTTTCTTTGGGATGTTGTGGTCAAGAAGATTTAGGATTCCCTTGGGCAGTGAATTGAACACTTCATGTTTCCTGATATCTGTTGTATGAGTGCCAATGTTGATGTTGTATTTCTTAATCAACTCTTTATATGTGGTTATCGGAGTTTTTTGTGTTTTTAGCCTCGTTGTGGCTTCTTTAAAGTTTGCCCATCGGTGGCTGTACGTCCTTTTGTTTCTCTCCCAAAACCCGAGGCTGAGTTTTTCTCTTCTAAACTGCATTGGCTCTGTTTCCAACTGTGCCTCCATTGCTGCTATTAGCCCTACCTAATACCAACCAATTTGGTTTCGTATTGTCAAAGTTTGCTTTATGTTAGTAACAGCTACCTTCTGGTCTTTTCTTAGCCCTACCTAATACCAACCAATTTGGTTTCGTATTGTCAAAGTTTGCTTTATGTTAGTAACAGCTACCTTCTGATCTTTTCTTAGCCCTACCTAATACCAACCAATTTGGTTTCGTATTGTCAAAGTTTGCTTTATGTTAGCAACAACTACCTTCTGATCTTTTCTTAGCCCTACCTAATACCAACCAATTTGGTTTCGTATTGTCAAAGTTTGCTTTATGTTAGTAACAGCTACCTTCTGATCTTTTCTTAGCCCTACCTAATACCAACCAATTTGGTTTTGTATTGTCAAAGTTTGCTTTATGTTAGTAACAGCTACCTTCTGATCTTTTCTTAGCCCTACCTAATACCAACCAATTTGGTTTCGTATTGTCAAAGTTTGCTTTATGTTAGTAACAGCCACCTTCTGATCTTTTCTTAGCCCTACCTAATACCAACCAATTTGGTTTCGTATTGTCAAAGTTTGCTTTATGTTAGTAACAGCCACCTTCTGATCTTTTCTTAGCCCTACCTAATACCAACCAATTTGGTTTCGTATTGTCAAAGTTTGCTTTATGTTAGTAACAGCCACCTTCTGATCTTTTCTTAGCCCTACCTAATACCAACCAATTTGGTTTCGTATTGTCAAAGTTTGCTTTATGTTAGTAACAGCTACCTTCTGATCTTTTCTTAGCCCTACCTAATACCAACCAATTTGGTTTCGTATTGTCAAAGTTTGCTTTATGTTAGTAACAGCTACCTTCTGATCTTTTCTTAGCCCTACCTATTACCAACCAATTTGGTTTCGTATTGTCAAAGTTTGCTTTATGTTAGTAACAGCTACCTTCTGATCTTTTCTTAGCCCTACCTAATACCAACCAATTTGGTTTCGTATTGTCAAAGTTTGCTTTATGTTAGTAACAGCTACCTTCTGATCTTTTCTTAGCCCTACCTAATACCAACCAATTTGGTTTCGTATTGTCAAAGTTTGCTTTATGTTAGTAACAGCTACCTTCTGATCTTTTCTTAGCCCTACCTAATACCAACCAATTTGGTTTCGTATTGTCAAAGTTTGCTTTATGTTAGTAACAGCTACCTTCTGATCTTTTCTTAGCCCTACCTAATACCAACCAATTTGGTTTCGTATTGTCAAAGTTTGCTTTATGTTAGTAACAGCTACCTTCTGATCTTTTCTTAGCCCTACCTATTACCAACCAATTTGGTTTCGTATTGTCAAAGTTTGCTTTATGTTAGTAACAGCTACCTTCTGATCTTTTCTTAGCCCTACCTAATACCAACCAATTTGGTTTCGTATTGTCAAAGTTTGCTTTATGTTAGTAACAGCCACCTTCTGATCTTTTCTTAGCCCTACCTATTACCAACCAATTTGGTTTCGTATTGTCAAAGTTTGCTTTATGTTAGTAACAGCTACCTTCTGATCTTTTCATTTCCCCAATGCATTATAATACATCCTGTACGAAGTGGGGTGTATGTTGTATCCCTGTATCCTGCAGCCTGTATGTTTTATATGTGTATCATATTTTTTTTATTAGAATTTTTCATATTAGATGTGTTTGTTATTAGTAAAAAAGTATTCAAATTTTCGTCTGGTTGTAGAAGATTTTATTGGTGAATGTACTTGTTCAGAAAACCTGTCACATGCAAGTGTTAATTCCATTGTTGAATTCAACTAAATAATGAATAGTTTGATTATTATGATTTATGCTTAGAAATATCAGTTACTTGTAACGCTGTGGCCAGCCTTTATTTCTATTACTATTACGAGAGATAGAGGATTGTGAATATAGCTATATTAATTGTAGGAACATAAACGAAATGGTAGAAATACAAAATGGTTCCTGATAGAATACAGGAGGGATAATAGCACTTAGTGTGCAGGATCTTCACCTGAGGCAAACCTAATCTCTGTAGAGGTTCCTCTGTAAAGAGGAGTCTTGCGGTACCAAGAGGGTGGGGACACGTACTGGTCCCAACCGAGGAGAGTCAGTGTTAACTTATATCTACTCTGCAGGATTTATTTTAAGGAGAAAATAGGTGACCAATATTAGCATACTAATCCGCAAATATGTGTTATAGAAGCATCACTAAACAGATAATCTAAGAGGAAAACACACACAAGAAACTTTATTCACGAATGCATAGTAAAAAGATAATGATAAACAGTAGCTATTTATGATTTTTATATAATGGAATTTAAGCGCGAATCTATTCCTATAGTGTTACAATAATATATTGTAAACAGTCCCTTAAAAAGCATAACCAAACACTGGTAAAAACACGAACAACTTTCTACTAGACTTGAATGCTATTTGCCCTGGAATTAATTTTGTAAACATTTAAGAAAGAAGAACAAACTGCGCAAAAGTTTGGTTAAAATCAGGGATGACTAGAGTGAACATGAACCATGAGTATATCTAAGTACACAGACAATTGCGTATAAAGATCAAAATATAGGGGGGAAAAGAACTGTTTAGTTGAAAAGGTCAAAACAACGTTTTCTTTTATAAACATTTGCGTTAAAAAAATTAAAGAAAAACAGTACCACTAATAGAACCGTTCCCCATAGCGTAAAGAATTTAATATAAAAGTAATTGTTCCTACGATTCCGGAAGATAATCTGAAAATGAACTGGCAAAATTGTACATTTAGAAGTCACAAAAACCCATCAAGGAACAGGGATCTATAAAACACAAGAGCGAATTACATAAATAGAAATACACCGTATGAGAATCTTGAATAACTGAACATTGTTTAGCTGCAGATATGAATTTAATTTTTTAATTTTATTGAAAGATATAATTTTTTGACAAAGTAAAAATAGTTAAAAATTTTAAATACATATTTTAACTTACACACTGAAAAATGCTTAGAGGCCACTTTCATCATATAAGTTAGCACATTATTTAGCTTCATTACGTACTAATTTAGCGTCAATCATTAGTTTAGCTGTAGTATTAAATTTAGCCTACATGCGATGTTTGCAGTGTTACGAATTTTAATAATTAATGGTAAATTAATAATTGTGAGTTTATGTGTGTTGGGATGGTCTGTATCAAAGCTAATGCTAAGTATTTTGTGTATGTGTATGAGTGGTATTTTATACAAGATCAAGAGCACAGTGGTGCAATATATTACAATGAAAATATTAGAAAGAACCCCAACATCACAAAAATAATCAAAAATTACAAATAAAACAAGTTTCTTAAGAATAAACCTTTATGTACATTTCGATGACCATGTCATCATCATCATCAGAAGGTCTTATTACAAAATTACAATCTAGCAAACAAGAATTTACAAACTAGAGTGATCTAACTTCTTGTTTGTTAGATTGTAATTTTGTAATAAAACCCTCTGACGATAATGACATGGTCATCGAAATGTACATAAGGGTTTAATCTTAAGTAATTTGTTTTAATTGTTGTTTTTGTGGTATTGGGGCTCTTTCCAATATTTTCACTGTAGTGGTATTTTAGGTTAAGGTATTTTGACTTTATTTTAGTCAATGATAAAAGAGTAGTTTGATGTATTGAAGGGTCAGCTATTCATTGTTTACTACCTTGTGCTATGTGTTTAATAAAAGGAAGCAAATCTGTTAATTACTAACATTAAGCCTGTAATTTTACTAAGTGAAGGAAAATATAAGATGAAATAAAATCAGGAATTATTATTTAAATGTTTGATTCTCGAATGCTTGATAAAAGGTTAATGATAAATAGTAGATGGAGAAAATGAAATCTGAAAATGTACTGCTAAAACAGTCCAATTTCAACAAAACAACACGCTTAAAGAAAGATAAGGAATTACGTTCAAATGCATAAATAGAAATATTATTTATGACACAGGAATCGTAAGGATGAAAAGTTTATTTAGCTGCGAATATGAGTTGTATTGCAATATTTAATTTATATATATTTTTCGAAAACGTAAGAATTAGTTTGAAATTTGTTTAGTTCATTTACAAACTGGCAAATGTTTATTAGGCCTTTTCATTACATAGGAAAAGCCAGCTTCCTCATGTAGACTACTCGTAGTAAGAGTTAGGTCTTATTACACTAGACATTTTCAGTGGACTGCTAAATGTAGACTATATAAAGTATTTTAATATATATGTTAACGTTTTTATTCTTTTGTGGGTGTATCAAATTGCTTTTATCGCTAAAAAGAAACAAATTCTGTTAAACCAGCTTTATTAAAACAGGAGAAAGATTGTTAAATGTTTTACGGCCGTTTCGTTTTATTTCAGTTTTATAATATTGGAAACATGACCACGTTTGGAGTTTGTACGACTGCGATAATAGTGATTTGTGGGTTGCAACTGGAAGCATGAATAAAACAAAGTCAATCAAAACCCGTTCCGATGTTATCATTAGTGAAACAAACACAGAAATGTAGATTGCGTCCAGTAGAACGGAAAATCGCGTCCAAACATCCAATCATTAAAGGTCGAAAAGTTGCATTTCTGGTATTTATACAAGTATCGAGTGTTTCAAATATTTCAAATGGACTTTGCTGAAACGTGACTCTAAAAATGCGATAGATTTTGTGTAAATTTGTCGAGATCTATACCAATTTATTGAATATTGTCTTCGGTTATTCTGAAGGGTTTGCCGTGTATCTATGAACAAGATCTGTCCATACAAACAAGCCAGGGTGCTGAAGCTTACAAGATGGACTATGAATATTTATTAGAATAGAGTTTGCCTTCATTGCAGCGCGTACATTTACAAAGGGTTTCAATGCTTTCATAAAGCATATGAACTGTTCGGAGGGTCCGAGACATTTGTCTTCAACACAACTCGTTAAAGCCCGGACGATCCTATCAACGATCTAGTCAATGTATAGACTCCTTAAGTATAAATAGGAAATATGAAACCGCTTAGTGATAATCAGGCGGCTGAGTGGTCTAGTGGATTGAGCACTTGATTAGTAAAGGATCTGGGCTCGATTCCCGAAAACACCAAAGAAATTATGTGATCTTTATCAGCACTAAAGGCATCTAAGGCTGTAAAAAGAAGCACAAAAGGTTAAGATTTGATAATATTGGACGGTAGTGAAACGTAGTTCTGGGCACATTATGTCTCTGTGTGCAGAATGGCCGAAAGATAGAGCTGCTCTACTCTTTCTCTCGTAAGCACTGATGATGAAAAATCATTCTTATGATAATAAATTTACATAGACACATTTAAACAAATATAAAGTCAAACAAATTAGAAATTATCGAAAGAAAAATCGCTTGACAGTTTCTTGAGCACGATGAGAAAACAGAGATATTTAAAAAAGGAGAATTTCTTTTCTATTGGTTTTTACTGGAGATGAGTGAATTAAGTAACCAAATGTATTTCTGAATGAAAAAGAAAATCTGACATACAGAGTTAAATAACAGAATAATAACAGAGTTAATAAGAGAATTGCATATGGCGGAATTAGAAAGGAATCAGGAGAATTGGGATATGGTACTCAGAGATTAAGGACTGTAGGAGTGAAGGCATTTCAGAGAATTCTTAGTACAAATTGGTAACCAGACCGGGGCAGCATATGTTACCACTGGATGGGCAAGTATCTGGAAGAGGAGGTATTTTGTTTGTAAAGGAATGCGACTGAATAGAGGGGGTGAAGGAAATGAAGGGAGATGAGGATAGGTGGTTGTCGAGAATAACGCCAAGTTGTATGACGGAGAGCCTCTAGACGATAGACCTCCCGTCGAGAACAATGGCTCCGGCCTTCGGTTTGAGC
Source organism: Prosapia bicincta (assembly GCA_036971475.1). NCBI lineage: Eukaryota > Metazoa > Arthropoda > Insecta > Hemiptera > Cercopidae > Prosapia > Prosapia bicincta. Next base: position 222,441,383 of record JBAIZL010000004.1, read on the forward strand.
TTTTTCGTAAAGCAGATACCTCAGATCCATCTGTATTGATCGGAGTCTTCCATTTCCTCGTAGACGTATTTCGTCTCCTTGGAGTGGTCCTATACACTTAATCAGTCACGATCTCCATGAAAGTGGTTCAGGCCTTTTTGGTAGTTCCACCTACTTTATGTAAAACTAATCTTGTTTTGTATTTTATTTTTATTTTAATATAATTTGAAATTTTCAAGCATTGGATTAGCAGATTCAATATATGTTCGTAGTGATTTTGGTCTTCTTCACTTTCAGTTTTGTTTTCTTCCTAACTATCCTATTATCATTATTACTTTATTTTAATTATTATTTTCATTTGTAAGATAAATAATATTATATACAGTTTTATATTCTTGTTATCCAATGGTAGATTGTATAATCTATTAAATTTGTGAACTTGTGATGGTTCGTTTATAAATTATTTATTTGTTTTAGCAGTGTATCAAATGGTCAAACAGGAAAGACAGTTCGAAAAATTTGTAATCTTTCGAAAGGGTTCGAAAGATTTGTAATCTTTCGAAAGTGGTAATATATTTTCGTGTCCCATACGTAGCATTGCTGTGATAAAAAATGAAGAAGTTAACTCGTCACAACGAGAGATAGGGAGGGCAGTCAGACACCGTTAACACTCAACACTTTCTCTGCAAACCGAAGTTATAACTTTATTGAATAAATTTTTACTAAGACTAGTGAATATAATTTTAAAATATAGGATATTTTATTACTTATTCTGGTGACATACAAGTTTCCAAATCTATTCTGAAGAAAAAGGCTAAGGCTGTATAATGTTTTAAATTTCATTGGCAACGTTTTGTTGTGCAATAAAGAGACGCCGTTATAGTAAATCTCCCTTTCATGCCGAAATGTGAATTTATACAAGCCTCCATTCTGTAGATAAAACTGTCTTAGAACGCTTTAAATGTACCTTGGGTCCAGTATCTGTCAACCGTTAGCCTGTGATTTAAGTCGATTCTTTACCCGAGAAAAGGACTAGTTTGGCGCACATCTTGGCGCAGTAACTTTGAGCCCAACAAACGCTTTTGGAAGTTTAATATCGTAGTTTAATGTAAGATTTACCACTTGGAGTTTATCTTGAAGTAGGCATTGTAATAACTATATTGTTTATAGAGATCGAGTTGAAACCGAGATATTTTAACAAACAAACCAAAATTAATGTCTTTTTACTCCATTAAGATCTTCATTAGTAACTTGTATGTGTTACTGTTGAATTTCAAATATATTTTAGCTAGTAATATTGCCCCGTGATTTAATTCATGAGTATGAAATAGTTTTAGAAGTATATTTAAAAAATATTATAGACTGGGTTAGTAACAGGCTGTTTTTTAGTAGGCTCTGTAATTAATTAGCAATGATTTAATAGGTTGTAATATTATTAGACTGTCATATTTATAGGCTGTGATATTATTCGCACATAAAATATTTTACTATAATTTGTTAATTGTTACGAGATAGTCTTAGATGTACATGTTTTAAATAAATAAATAATAGCCTTTTTTTATTAACAGGCTGTATTATTAGTATACAAAGTATTTTAATGTAATTGTTTTCATTAATATGGGAGAGGTTTACAAGTATATTAAAAAATAATAAGCTCATGCTATTAGTGGTATGTGTTGATTGTTAATTGGATCTGTTTGTCAATTGCTAATTGGCTGTGATATTAATAGAAAAATAAATGTTTCTGTAATTTTATTCATTAATATGAAAGTTTTAAAAGGTAGAGTTGTAACGTATGATAATTTTTACGATATAAATTCCTAATGAATTTATGATGTTAAATATTGCAGTAATTCGTTACACAATTAGTTATTTGACCTGCAATGTCAAGAATTTAATTGAATTTAAGAATGGTGCATTCAATAATTAATTTAACCAACAAATATTAAATTAAATAAATCAGGTTTTACTGCACAAAATATATAAATAAAATACAAAAGCAAAATTACATCTGAAACGTTTACACTACTTTATGTTTGACATTAAACTGTTTTACATACATGAGTTTATAAGAACTTTACATTATTTTTAAAGCTAAGGCATGGCACATGATATCCACATGAGATTGCTTTTACGTAATTTAAAATACATTTAAATTTATGTATTCGACATTTAAAAAAATACTATTACACCACACAAATGAATTAACACTTCCCGCATTTCAAAAAAATAGAAACTTGTTTTATTATGCCGTGACCAGTTGAAGTTTGAAAGTTAAATTTAGATTTTTCCATCACTTTATGTCTAAAGTTATAACTTATCTGAACTGTAATACATAAGGTAGAACATGACTCTGGATTCAGATCTCGATATTCAGCATTTTGGATTGGCGTTGGTTGAGTTTTGGAACCTCGCCCGGTGTTGAGTGTTAGTGTAGCAACATTTCTTCGAACAAAATTAAATGATAATAAATCTTTTAAATAATTAAAATTTCAAAATAAAAGGATCCCTTTTGGTTGCCACATCTTGAGACGCCATTACTAGTTATGATGAAACCATTACAAAGACGTAAATACAGTAAGTACTAATATAAAAATATTTAGTCTTTCCTAAACTGAGAACAGCGAAACAGAATATTTTAGAGTTAAAAAGGACTCAGCTTGCGAAATGTTATCTTTGTAAGAGAAAATGTTTTAAATATTTTCAATACAATATAAGAAGTATTTTGTAAAATCAAATAATTCTAAAGGTGTTTTACAAAATATTACTTCAATTAGGCATTTCCATTTGTAATGATATTAAATATGGAAAATTAACTTTTTAAGACTAACTATTGAATAATTGGTTTTGATAAATTCAGGGACTCTTAAAACTACCAAATATATATCTATAAAAAATCACTAAATGTCCTATAAGGTATGTATTTAGGTTTTTAAATGCTAAATCCTTTTATTAACTCTTTATGAGAGAGTAATTTTTTATTATTAAAATAAAGTTGTAAAAACTATACCTCACTCTTTTTATGGCTAAAATTTGTTTACGCATAAACGTCATTTCCAACTGGTATTTAACATCATTCATGAAAGAGTTCTTCATAAAAATGATCAAATTGCTTTTGATAGGCCTATATAGATGTAAAGCAGTTGAAGAAATAGAATTTTAAATTACATTAAATCCAGGACAAATGTAATGTGATTTCTTACATAATTATCAAAGTTTTTCTAGACTCTTGATAAATTAAATTTAGAAACGTTTGAATAGTTCAAGCATCCAAAACAAGGACGTTGTTTTCCACAATGCTTATCTCTGAGCTTTGCTTTAATCAAAACATCGAAATAATAGTGTTGAGGTATTTTCTGCTTTTAAATTGTTTGTTTTTTCTTTCTGCTATTATTACAATATTGTATGGTTTAACACAATAAAATTAAATATGTTTTAATACTAAAACTAAAATAAACACAACAATATAAATTTCTTTTATTGACAATCATTATTACAAAAGTGTATTATCATTATTAACCACTGCCATGATTAGTCAAGCCAACAGCGACCAAACGACGAATGTAGGAAACTTGTTAGAGCAGAGATAAGAAGGTGCAGGTAGCCCCAGACTCGATCCAGCCACAAAGCAAGTTTAGGCTAAGCTACTGCAGGTTGCAGCAAAGCCGACCACTGAAAAACGGCCTGGAGAAGTACCAAGATATTTGAAAAACCAAAGACCAGAGGAGCTACCTAACAACCTACACAGAAAGTATAAACTTTAGAAACTACACTATAGAAACTACTGCTAGTGCAACTAAGTCGACAACTACCGAGGCCTAGAAACTAACCACCTACACGGGAAGTATTGGACAAACTACTGCTAGAACAACTAAGTCGACAACTACCGAGGCCTAGAAACTAACCACCTACACGGGAAGTATTGGACAAACTACTGCTAGAACAACTAAGTCGACAACTACCGAGGCCTAAAAACTAAACACCTACACGGGAAGTATTGGACAAACTACTGCTAGAACAACTAAGTCGACAACTACCGAGGCCTAGAAACTAACCACCTACACGGGAAGTATTGGACAAACTACTGCTAGAACAACTAAGTCGACAACTACCGAGGCCTAGAAACTAACCACCTACACGGGAAGTATTGGACAAACTACTGCTAGAACAACTAAGTCGACAACTACCGAGGCCTAGAAACTAAACACCTACACGGGAAGTATTGGACAAACTACTGCTAGTGCAACTAAGTCGACAACTACCGAGGCCTAAAAACTAACCACCTACACGGGAAGTATTGGACAAACTACTGCTAGTGCAACTAAGTCGACAACTACCGAGGCCTAGAAACTAACCACCTACACGGGAAGTATTGGACAAACTACTGCTAGAACAACTAAGTCGACAACTACCGAGGCCTAGAAACTAACCACCTACACGGGAAGTATTGGACAAACTACTGCTAGAACAACTAAGTCGACAACTACCGAGGCCTAGAAACTAACCACCTACACGGGAAGTATTGGACAAACTACTGCTAGAACAACTAAGTCGACAACTACCGAGGCCTAAAAACTAAACACCTACACGGGAAGTATTGGACAAACTACTGCTAGAACAACTAAGTCGACAACTACCGAGGCCTAGAAACTAACCACCTACACGGGAAGTATTGGACAAACTACTGCTAGAACAACTAAGTCGACAACTACCGAGGCCTAGAAACTAACCACCTACACGGGAAGTATTGGACAAACTACTGCTAGAACAACTAAGTCGACAACTACCGAGGCCTAGAAACTAAACACCTACACGGGAAGTATTGGACAAACTACTGCTAGTGCAACTAAGTCGACAACTACCGAGGCCTAAAAACTAACCACCTACACGGGAAGTATTGGACAAACTACTGCTAGTGCAACTAAGTCGACAACTACCGAGGCCTAGAAACTAACCACCTACACGGGAAGTATTGGACAAACTACTGCTAGAACAACTAAGTCGACAACTACCGAGGCCTAGAAACTAACCACCTACACGGGAAGTATTGGACAAACTACTGCTAGAACAACTAAGTCGACAACTACCGAGGCCTAGAAACTAACCACCTACACGGGAAGTATTGGACAAACTACTGCTAGAACAACTAAGTCGACAACTACCGAGGCCTAGAAACTAACCACCTACACGGGAAGTATTGGACAAACTACTGCTAGAACAACTAAGTCGACAACTACCGAGGCCTAGAAACTAACCACCTACACGGGAAGTATTGGACAAACTACTGCTAGTGCAACTAAGTCGACAACTACCGAGGCCTAGAAACTAAACACCTACACGGGAAGTATTGGACAATCTACTGCTAGTGCAACTAAGTCGACAACTACCGAGGCCTAGAAACTAACCACCTACACGGGAAGTATTGGACAAACTACTGCTAGAACAACTAAGTCGACAACTACCGAGGCCTAGAAACTAAACACCTACACGGGAAGTATTGGACAAACTACTGCTAGAACAACTAAGTCGACAACTACCGAGGCCTAGAAACTAAACACCTACACGGGAAGTATTGGACAAACTACTGCTAGAACAACTAAGTCGACAACTACCGAGGCCTATAAACTAACCACCTACACGGGAAGTATTGGACAAACTACTGCTAGTGCAACTAAGTCGACAACTACCGAGGCCTAGAAACTAACCACCTACACGGGAAGTATTGGACAAACTACTGCTAGAACAACTAAGTCAACAACTACCGAGGCCTATAAACTAACCACCTACACGGGAAGTATTGGACAAACTACTTCTAGAACAACTAAGTCGACAACTACCGAGGCCTATAAACTAACCACCTACACGGGAAGTATTGGACAAACTACTGCTAATGCAAATAAATCGACAACTATAGCTACCAGGCGAAAGGCCTAACAAACAGCCTGCTACAGCCCTGGTACAATGCTATGCGGTAGCATAACAATGTACCGACCGCTCCAGTGACACCAAACTGGTCCCTGCAGTTTGGACTGGACGACCCGTAGACTTGAAGCCATGGTGAAACCTTATACCCTGACCTCAGAAGGCGGAGATATAAGCTTAAGCCAAGCCTTCAAGGCTACATAGTAGGCCGCCCAGCCTAGCAACAGAACTAAACCGTGCAGTGCGACTACGATAGACCGAGATGAAACTAGCCTGACCGATATCTAAGCCGTACAAGTCCCGTACACCCGAAGTAAAGTCCGTAGTTGATCTAATCACAGCAAATCACAATCATTTTATAACTTTGCAGTTATATTTTCTTCTGTATGAAGGTGTTCAATTCGTTGGTATTTCTTTACGAGACTGGTTTAACATGTTACACTCACTTCACTTCACAATTCTCTTTGCTTAGCAACAGTTCAACAATCATCCATTGTTGTTGACATAAACTGAATTAGTATAATATCTACAAGTCCAAATTTTAAGGATTTTCAGAGTTTAATTTCGTTAAGACTTAAAATAAGAATTCAACCTTTATACTCAATACATTGGTTAATTTTTTAAATATCATTTTCTAGTTTTAATATTTTTTAGTCTATCATATTAAAATATATTTTGCAAGACGGCTAATTTAACAAGAATGGATTTTAATTATTTTAAATCTGCTAACGTGGTGATGGTATTACAATTCTGTACATTATGCAATGGGTATTGCAAATTGCTACATTGTAATGGGTATTATATATATAATGGAAGATGCACTTTTTACTACAAAGCATATTCTATTTGTATTGTGCGTAAAACTTATTTTTAGAAAATAATATCTTTCGTTTCAGTAAAAAATATATTGAAGGAAAAATCGTTTTCTCTGTTATATGTAGACTTATTTTACTATATTATCTCAATTTTCAAAACATAAAATTTTAAAAGCAGGTTTTGTAAGTAAATTTTTTTTTGTTGGAATAAATTATATTTTTGAATGCTAAATATGGTAAGTTTCTCTTGTAAAATGTTTAAATACTTATAGATTATAGAAATTAAATTTGTCTTTCATTGGTTGTTAATATTATTACTATTATTATTACATGAATTATTTGTAATAAATTATATTATGGATCTTAATCGGACGGAAAACCTAGAGTTAATATGAAATGCAGTTTCATTGATTTTGATATTTTGATTTATTACGGTTCCTCATACATATGACCATTTTTTCGGAAATTAGAATTAAATTATCCAAATTAAGAAACAAGAATGAGAAGCAAAAGATGACCTAGCAGAGGAATTTATTTCTTTAAATATTTGTCAGTTTCTAGATCATTCTGCAGCAAAGCATTCAATTTATGAAATTACTATATATATTTTTGCAACTCCATTATCGTTGATGCGATTCAAAACCCTACTACTTAGACAATAACTGCATTTTGTTTGTCCTGGAACCGTCTCAATACGAATATTAAAAATACTTTCGCCACAAAAATCTTCTTAATCTCTCTCAACATGATTTCAATGTTACGAGAATTTTCGAGTTTGAGGATATTCTTTTATCTTCAATTTACAAGAAACACGACAATATGAGAATACTTAGTACAAATAGAAGCATTGTTTATCTTTACCGCTTCTATCATTGGCTACTGTGTCTCACCCCTGTCGAGTACGTTTCGTGTAAGATAATATTCATGACAAATCCCTTCGCATAGGCCAGGTCTACGTTGTAGCACCTACCTTAATCCGCATGGTTCATCCGTTATCCTGCTAAAACTAAGATATTTTTGTCTTTGCATTTATTCTATAGACACCTATGTTGTGACTATCTTTAAAATGAAAAACTCTGCGTGTTTGTAAAAGAGGAAATCACTAACAAAAGTGAATTTACGTCAAGTTCACAAAATTGTTCCTACACCGACAAAAACTTCAATTTTACAATTCGTATTAAAACGTGTTAAAGGTTCAACTTATTTAATAACTAACTACACGGGGCACTAAACTCGCTTTAATGCATTGGTTGCTGTTAAATTCATTGACTCCCTGAATGGCACGCCCTTGGATTTATTCAAGCAACCAAAATCTTTCAATGTTTGTCCTGAAAAAAATAAGATATCTAACACAGCAAGATTTCTCCTCTGTTAAACATTATCTAGTGAAACGTATCACTCAAAAAATAACTGATCCCTTAATCAAACACTATTGTCTCGACTCAATGGCAGACAGAAAGGCGAGTTGGTACGAACAAAAGTTGAGAAATGTAAACGTATGTGCACTCGATTTTAGAAACACTTATGTTCGAATGTAGACATCTTGGAGCAGGCGTGGGTTGAATTCTAATGCGTGTTCCTGAAACAGTGCGAAGTCGCTCCCGCCTTAAGCTCATGCTATTAGTGGTATGTGTTGATTGTTAATTGGATCTGATGGTCAATTGCTAATTGGCTGTGATATTAATAGAAAAAAAAATGTTTCTGTAATTTTATTCATTAATATGAAAGTTTTAAAAGATAGAGTTGTAACGTATGATAATTTTTACGATATAAATTCCTAATGAATTTATGATGTTAAATATTGCAGTAATTCGTTACACAATTAGTTATTTGACCTGCAATGTCAAGAATTTAATTGAATTTAAGAATGGTGCATTCAATAATTAATTTAACCAACAAATATTAAATTAAATAAATCAGGTTTTACTGCACAAAATATATAAATAAAATACAAAAGCAAAATTACATCTGAAACGTTTACACTACTTTATGTTTGACATTAAATTGTTTTACATACATGAGTTTATAAGAACTTTACATTATTTTTAAAGCTAAGGCATGGCACATGATATCCACATGAGATTGCTTTTACGTAATTTAAAATACATTTAAATTTATGTATTCGACATTTAAAAAAATGCTATTACACCACACAAATGAATTAACACTTCCCGCATTTCAAAAAAATAGAAACTTGTATTATTATGCCGTGACCAGTTAAAGTTTGAAAGTTAAATTTAGATTTTTCAATCACTTTGTGTCTAAAGTTATAACTTATCTGAACTGTAATACATAAGGTAGAACATGACTCTGGATTCAGATCTCGCTATTCAGCATTTTGGATTGGCGTTGGTTGAGTTTTGGAACCTCGCCCGGTGTTGAGTGTTAGTGTAGCAACATTTCTTCGAACAAAATTAAATGATAATAAATCTTTTAAATAATTAAAATTTCAAAATAAAAGCATCCCTTGAGGCCACATCTTGAGACGTCTGTACTCTTCCACGTCTAAGGAAGGAGAGGGATTTTTACAGCGACGACGACAGCGTTTCAACTTCTGCGCAATGTTACTGCGCATCTTACGATATCAGGTTTTACGTGGGTATCTATCTCAGCCAGTACAATTTACTTTATAATTTACAATTTAAAAAAAATATGTATATATTTTAAAATTAATGCCTCGTTTTGTTTTCCGAAGCTATTATATTATGTAACATTACCTAAAATAATGTTACAGAGTTGAAAAAAATGGGCAATGCTATTAAAACATAATAGTCTATTAAAAAATTATGTTATTTCGACTGTTGAGTAAATTTTGGGGATTTTATTTTAGTCAAATAAGCTATTATTTGATTTCAATACATGACTTTCCTTTCTTCAGTTAGCTTTGTATTCAGTTTCTTTTTAGGTCTTTTCTGTAAGTTCTGCCTTGTTCACGGTCGTTTCATGATGCCTATATACTGGACAGGTAGACACCTCCTTATGGACGCGATAGGGCTGCGATCCTGCTCAAGATATTTATAATTTCCCCCTACTCTTAGAAATTCCGTCATCCCAAGTCTATTTAATCCGAGTAGAACATTGATCCAACTCAGTGTTCTGTAACTTCCACCTATCCACTCTAATGTTTTTCCACAGAGAGATGTAATAGTCAAACACATTTGAATAAACTCGATAAGAGATTAGATTGAGTTTCTGTTAATGTGAACTTATAATCCTTCAATACACCCCAAGCTAGGGGTTTGTATGTCGTGACCTTAATGCTATCGATAGTTACAATACTTTCTAAATCCTTTGGTAGCAACAGCTGTAGAGATCCCGATAAAATAGTAGATTGCGTTTCTGTTAATGTGAACTCATAATCCTTCAATACACCCCAAGCTAGGGGTTTGTATGTCTTGACCTTAATGCTATCGATAGTTACAATACTTTCTAAATCCTTTGGTAGCAACAGCTGTAGAGATCCCGATAAAATAGTAGATTGCGTTTCTGTTAATGTGAACTCATAATCCTTCAATACACCCCAAGCTAGGGGTTTGTATGTCTTGACCTTAATGCTATCGATAGTTACAATACTTTCTAAATCCTTTGGTAGCAACAGCTGTAGAGATCCCGATAAAATAGTAGATTGCGTTTCTGTTAATGTGAACTCATAATCCTTCAATACACCCCAAGCTAGGGGTTTGTATGTCGTGACCTTAATGCTATCGATAGTTACAATACTTTCTAAATCCTTTGGTAGCAACAGCTGTAGAGATCCCGATAAAATAGTAGATTGCGTTTCTGTTAATGTGAACTCATAATCCTTCAATACACCCCAAGCTAGGGGTTTGTATGTCTTGACCTTAATGCTATCGATAGTTACAATACTTTCTAAATCCTTTGGTAGCAACAGCTGTAGAGATCCCGATAAAATAGTAGATTGCGTTTCTGTTCATGTGAAGTCATAATCCTTCAATACACCCCAAGGTAGGGGTTTGTATGTCGTGACCTTAATGCTATCGATAGTTACAGTACTTTCTCCATCCTTTATTGAAATTATTTGTAGAAATCCCGATAAAATAGTAGATTGCGTTTCTGTACATATGATGTCGTAATAATTCCATACATCCCAAACTAGGGGTGTTTATATAGTGATTTTAATCCTATCGATAGTTACAATACTTTCTAAATCCTTTGGTAGCAACAGCTGTAGAGATCCCGATAAAATAGTAGATTGCGTTTCTGTTCATGTGAAGTCATAATCCTTCAATACACCCCAAGCTAGGGGTTTGAATGTCGTGACCTTAATGCTATCGATAGTTACAGTACTTTCTGCATCCTTTATTGAAATTATTTGTAGAAATCCCGATAAAAGAGTAGATTACGTTTCTGTACATATGATGTCGTAATAATTCCATACATCCCAAACTAGGGGTGTTTATATAGTGATTTTAATCCTATCGATAGTTACAATACTTTCTAAATCCATTGGTAGCAACAGCTGTAGAGATCCCGATAAAATAGTAGATTGCGTTTCTGTTCATGTGAAGTCATAATCCTTCAATACACCCCAAGCTAGGGGTTTGTATGTCGTGACCTTAATCCTATCGATAGTTACAATACTTTCTAAATTCTTTGGTAGCAACAGCTGTAGAGATCCCGATAAAATAGTAGATTGCGTTTCTGTTCATGTGAAGTCATAATCCTTCAATACACCCCAAGCTAGGGGTTTGAATGTCGTGATTTTAATCCTATCGATAGTTACAATACTTTCTAAATCCTTTGGTAGCAACTGCTGTAGAGATCCCGATAAAATAGTAGATTGCGTTTCTGTTCATGTGAAGTCATAGTCCTTCAATACACCCCAAGCTAGGCGTTTGTATGTCGTGACCTTAATCCTATCGATAGTTACAATACTTTCTAAATTCTTTGGTAGCAACAGCTGTAGAGATCCCGATAAAGTAGTAGATTGCGTTTCTGTTCATGTGAAGTCATAATCCTTCAATACACTCCAAGCTAGGGGTTTGTATGTCGTGACCTTAATCCTATCGATAGTTACAATACTTTCTAAATTCTTTGGTAGCAACAGCTGTAGAGATCCCATAAAATAGTAGATTGCGTTTCTGTTCATGCGAAGTCATAGTCCTTCAATACACCCCAAGCTAGGCGTTTGTATGTCGTGACCTTAATCCTATCGATAGTTACAATACTTTCTAAATTCTTTGGTAGCAACAGCTGTAGAGATCCCGATAAAATAGTAGATTGCGTTTCTGTTCATGTGAAGTCATAATCCTTCAATACACCCCAAGCTAGGGATTTGTATGTCGTGACCTTAATCCTATCGATAGTTACAATACTTTCTAAATTCTTTGGTAGCAACAGCTGTAGAGATCCCGATAAAATAGTAGATTGGGTTTCTGTTCATGTGAAGTCATAATCCTTCAATACACCCCAAGCTAGGGGTTTGTACGTCGTGACCTTAATGCTATCGATAGTTACAATACTTTCTCCATCCTTTGTTGAAATTATTTGTAGAAATCCCGATAAAAGAGTAGATTACGTTTCTGTACATATGATGTCATAATAATACCATACATCCCAAACTAGGGGTGTTTATATAGTGATTTTATTCCTATCGATAGTTACAATACTTTCTAAATCCTTTGGTAGCAACTGCTGTAGAGATCCCGATAAAATAGTAGATTGCGTTTCTGTTCATGTGAAGTCATAATCCTTCAATACACCCTAAGCTAGGGGTTTGTATGTCGTGACCTTAATGCTATCGATAGTTACAATACTTTCTAAATTCTTTGGTAGCAACAGCTGTAGAGATCCCGATAAAATAGTAGATTGCGTTTCCTTACATATGACGTCATAATAATTCCATACATCCCAAACTAGGGGTGTTTATATAGTGATTTTAATCCTATCGATAGTTACAATACTTTCTAAATCCTTTGGTAGCAACAGCTGTAGAGATCCCGATAAAATAGTAGATTGCGTTTCTGTTCATGTGAAGTCATTATCCTTCAATACACCCTAAGCTAGGGGTTTGTATGTCGTGACCTTAATGCTATCGATAGTTACAACACTTTCTAAATTCTTTGGTAGCAACAGCTGTAGAGATCCCGATAAAATAGTAGATTGCGTTTCTGTTCATGTGAAGTCATAATCCTTCAATACACCCCAAGGTAGGGGTTTGTATGTCGTGACCTTAATGCTATCGATAGTTACAATACTTTCTAAATTCTTTGGTAGCAACAGCTGTAGAGATCCCGATAAAATAGTAGATTGCGTTTCTGTACATATGATGTCATAATAATTCCATACATCCCAAACTAGGGGTGTTTATATAGTGATTTTAATCCTATCGATAGTTACAATACTTTCTAAATCCTTTGTTAGCAACAGCTGTAGAGATCCCGATAAAATAGTAGATTGCGTTTCTGTTCATGTGAAGTCATAATCCTTCAATACACCCCAAGCTAGGGGTTTGAATGTCGTGACCTTAATGCTATCGATATTTACAGTACTTTCTCCATCCTTTATTGAAATTATTTGTAGAAATCCCGATAAAAGAGTAGATTACGTTTCTGTACATATGATTTCGTAATAATTCCATACATCCCAAACTAGGGGTGTTTATATAGTGATTTTAATCCTATCGATAGTTACAATACTTTCTAAATCCTTTGGTAGCAACAGCTGTAGAGATCCCGATAAAATAGTAGATTGCGTTTCTGTTCATGTGAAGTCATAGTCCTTCAATACACCCCAAGCTAGGCGTTTGTATGTCGTGACCTTAATCCTATCGATAGTTACAATACTTTCTAAATTCTTTGGTAGCAACAGCTGTAGAGATCCCGATAAAATAGTAGATTGCGTTTCTGTTCATGTGAAGTCATAATCCTTCAATACACCCCAAGGTAGGGGTTTGTATGTCGTGACCTTAATGCTATCGATAGTTACAATACTTTCTAAATTCTTTGGTAGCAACAGCTGTAGAGATCCCGATAAAATAGTAGATTGCGTTTCTGTACATATGATGTCATAATAATTCCATACATCCCAAACTAGGGGTGTTTATATAGTGATTTTAATCCTATCGATAGTTACAATACTTTCTAAATCCTTTGGTAGCAACAGCTGTAGAGATCCCGATAAAATAGTAGATTGCGTTTCTGTTCATGTGAAGTCATAATCCTTCAATACACCCTAAGCTAGGGGTTTGTATGTCGTGACCTTAATCCTATCGATAGTTACAATACTTTCTAAATCCTTTGGTAGCAACAGCTGTAGAGATCTCGATAAAATAGTATATTGCGTTTCTGTTCATGTGAAGTCATAATCCTTCAATACACCGCAAGCTAGGGGTTTGTATGTCGTGACCTTAATCCTATCGATAGTTACAATACTTTCTAAATTCTTTGGTAGCAACAGCTGTAGAGATCCCGATAAAATAGTAGATTGCGTTTCTGTTCATGTGAAGTCATAATCCTTCAATACACTCCAAGCTAGGGGTTTGTATGTCGTGACCTTAATCCTATCGATAGTTACAATACTTTCTAAATTCTTTGGTAGCAACAGCTGTAGAGATCCCGATAAAATAGTAGATTTCGTTTCTGTTCATGTGAAGTCATAATCCTTCAATACACCCCAAGCTAGGGGTTTGTACGTCGTGACCTTAATGCTATCGATAGTTACAGTACTTTCTCCATCCTTTGTTGAAATTATTTGTAGAAATCCCGATAAAAGAGTAGATTACGTTTCTGTACATATGATGTCATAATAATACCATACATCCCAAACTATGGGTGTTTATATAGTGATTTTAATCCTATCGATAGTTACAATACTTTCTAAATCCTTTGGTAGCAACTGCTGTAGAGATCCCGATAAAATAGTAGATTGCGTTTCTGTTCATGTGAAGTCATAGTCCTTCAATACACCCCAAGCTAGGCGTTTGTATGTCGTGACCTTAATCCTATCGATAGTTACAATACTTTCTAAATTCTTTGGTAGCAACAGCTGTAGAGATCCCGATAAAATAGTAGATTTCGTTTCTGTTCATGTGAAGTCATAATCCTTCAATACACCCCAAGCTAGGGGTTTGTACGTCGTGACCTTAATGCTATCGATAGTTACAGTACTTTCTCCATCCTTTGTTGAAATTATTTGTAGAAATCCCGATAAAAGAGTAGATTACGTTTCTGTACATATGATGTCATAATAATACCATACATCCCAAACTAGGGGTGTTTATATAGTGATTTTAATCCTATCGATAGTTACAATACTTTCTAAATCCTTTGGTAGCAACTGCTGTAGAGATCCCGATAAAATAGTAGATTGCGTTTCTGTTCATGTGAAGTCATAATCCTTCAATACACCCTAAGCTAGGGGTTTGTATGTCGTGACCTTAATGCTATCGATAGTTACAATACTTTCTAAATTCTTTGGTAGCAACAGCTGTAGAGATCCCGATAAAATAGTATATTGCGTTTCTGTTCATGTGAAGTCATAATCCTTCAATACACCCTAAGCTAAGGGTTTGTATGTCGTGACCTTAATGCTATCGATAGTTACAATACTTTCTAAATTCTTTGGTAGCAACAGCTGTAGAGATCCCGATAAAATAATAGATTGCGTTTCCTTACATATGACGTCATAATAATTCCATACATCCCAAACTAGGGGTGTTTATATAGTGATTTTAATCCTATCGATAGTTACAATACTTTCTAAATCCTTTGGTAGCAACAGCTGTAGAGATCCCGATAAAATAGTAGATTGCGTTTCTGTTCATGTGAAGTCATTATCCTTCAATACACCCTAAGCTAGGGGTTTGTATGTCGTGACCTTAATGCTATCGATAGTTACAACACTTTCTAAATTCTTTGTTAGCAACAGCTGTAGAGATCCCGATAAAATAGTAGATTGCGTTTCTGTTCATGTGAAGTCATAATCCTTCAATACACCCCAAGGTAGGGGTTTGTATGTCGTGACCTTAATGCTATCGATAGTTACAATACTTTCTAAATTCTTTGGTAGCAACAGCTGTAGAGATCCCGATAAAATAGTAGATTGCGTTTCTGTACATATGATGTCATAATAATTCCATACATCCCAAACTAGTGGTGTTTATATAGTGATTTTAATCCTATCGATAGTTACAATACTTTCTAAATCCTTTGGTAGCAACAGCTGTAGAGATCCCGATAAAATAGTAGATTGCGTTTCTGTTCATGTGAAGTCATAATCCTTCAATACACCCCAAGCTAGGGGTTTGAATGTCGTGACCTTAATGCTATCGATAGTTACAGTACTTTCTCCATCCTTTGTTGAAATTATTTGTAGAAATCCCGATAAAAGAGTAGATTACGTTTCTGTACATATGATGTCGTAATAATTCCATACATCCCAAACTAGGGGTGTTTATATAGTGATTTTTATCCTATCGATAGTTACAATACCTTCCCCATCCTGTTTTGGCAACAATCTTCAAAATATCATTGAATTGGAACAGAATCCAACAGTCTAATTTCTTAAACAATGGTCCCGCATAGATGTTCATTATTAGGTTGCTGTTTGTAATTTAACTGTTACCTATTTTAAGAATATGCTTTATTACAGTAATTAAGATTTATTAAGAGAGCGTACTTGTATTATAATGTTAGAATTGTAAGAAAGTTTGACAAAAGTACTTTATACCTACTTTTAATAAATCGGTTACCTGACTAATCACTGGTTATATGGTAAAGGTCTTAGAGGTTAGGTTAAATATTTTTAATGTTGCTTTTCTGTGAGAGATTATCGATTAGGTTTCTGTGTTTAGATTTGTTGTGCGCCTTCTATTTATGCAAACCTCTACAAAGTTCTGTAATTGGCTTGCCTAGCGCGCCGTGTCGAGTTTTCCTTCCCGCAAATACTGACTTTTTAATTAATAAGAGTTGACCGTGGTATAAATACTGTTAGTTTATTAAGTGATTCAACATTTTATTCACCTCGAATTTTTATTTTTTAGAAAAGAAAACAACCCAGTCAACTCTTTGTAATTTGGTTAGATTCCATTAAGTAAATTTCACAAAGCAGATATTTCAATAAATTTTTGAGAACAAATTAAACAGTTTTGAAATCAACAGTTTAAAAATCTATTTTATTGAACGAGCAATACGCACGCTATAAAAACACATTAAATAAAAAGTCTTTCATTTTACCGAGTGTTAGAGAAAAGTCGTGTAGGCAGGTAGAATTAGTGAAGCGTTACGTGAAACCTTTGAAAGGAATCCGGCGAACCCTTTAATCCCCTTTGCTTTTCAAGTTCTAATTTCAGGCTTAAGCCAAGATGTCTTACATTACAGCTCTGTACTCTGTTGGTTCGGGAAAGTAATTTGCTTGATTAAACTCTGGCCAAACATAAAATGAACAGAAATGTTTTAAGGTCCTTTTCCTTGAAAAGCGAAAATGTAAAGTATTTTATGATTTTAGAATGTAGTAGGTTGATTGCGACCAATATGAGCGGAATGAAATTTAAAACGTTTTGGAATTAGTGTTACAACATTGCTATCAAGTTTCGATTCCAAATTCTAATCATCTTCAAGAACTACACCTTTATTTATTATATTTCCTTTCAAACAACTATCACAAATTCGCATGTTTAACACATCAACCTAATACAACTTACAAAAATACTATCATTACATAGAAAAATAACAAAAATACATACGTACGTAAAAAATAAATAATACAAAATACAAAAAGTCAATGTTAAAATATTATAATGTTATTCGTCTACAAACTCACAAATACAGTCCTTAAGCAAGTAATATAAACAATTTCTTTTAAAGTAAATTCCTACTGAGGCTGAGAAAGAAAAATTTTATCACTGTTTTGTTTATTTCATTCCTTTCATTCATATTTAACCTTACATCACTATTTATGATATTTTGTGGTAGCCATGGCAACAGTTTAAGGTTGTACGATGGAGGTTTCGACGACTATTAGATGAAGGAAAAAGTTCATATAAGTCTCTGAGAAATCAATTTCTTGGTATTGGAAAGTTTATGCAGTGCCAAAGTGGGCTAGAATTGGAATATGAAGATTCGTAGTTCGAATCCGGATAGACCCCAAAATTTTTATAATTTGGTTATTGAATAAATATTTGAAAAAAACTTTATTAACACTAATTGCCATCCACTACAGGTTAAAAAAAATGTATTTGAACTTGATTGGATAAACGATAAGTATTTTACTAAAGATTTAAAATTTGTACAAGATATATATCAGGAGATTGTGAGCTAATAGAAGGAATTAATAAAGCGTTAAATCAATATTGCTCAAACATATTAGAGGCACAGTAGAAATTATTTATATAAAAAACACTTTATAGATAAAGTCATATTAAATGATTGATTTCAAATATTTTCCACTTTTTGTGATTGTATTGTAAATAAAAGTTAAGGTGATATTTTCAGTGCGCCTCATATTTGAGCAATTCTAGATGATTACTTCATTATTGCGAGCGAGAGCGTGCACGGCGTTAAAACGTAGTACCTCTTACTTTATGTATTTCATAATCAATTTTGGAAATTGTATTTCTTTGTTGTTTGAAGTATGTGACTTTAAGTGCTGTGTTTCGAAAAGTAATACATTAAATACGTTCTTTTAGTTCCTGAATGGGAGCCATCAATTGATATGATAAAATTTTCTTAGAGTTTAGTAGACAAAATCTTCTTTAGAAATTGTATCAAACCAGGTTTTTTAAAAACAAAATTTTTATTTAAATAATTTGATATAACAATCCTTATTGGTTAAATAAAACTAAACATTTAATTCAACTAACAATTTAACACTATTTCACTCTTCTTATATTATTGATTTGATTTAACTTATTTATTTCCTTTATGATTGTAAGGACCAATCTACTACTTTCTATTGCTACGTACAGTATTGTCATGTAAAAAATATCATGAAAATATTTAGGTAATGAGTAAGACGGTAACATTTTAAAACCATAAAAATGTTAATAAAAACAATAATTATATAAAAAAGTTTAAATTAAAATATTTTAAAAATTATGTGATAGTTATTTAAAAAAAATGTTTTCTTAAAAACAAGCTAGAATATTTAAGACGATAAAATCATAGTGTATCGAACCTTGAGTAAGTTACATTGGTTTTAATATGACATGGATGTAAAGTTATATCCATTCAATTCCTTCCTTCTTGTTCATTATACATATCCAAATTTTCAATCGTTAATAATATACTTTTCATTCATCTATTAAAGTTCAAATACTTTTTTTTAAACTTATAGTGGATGACTGTTGATGTTGATACAGTTTTGGTTTTTCAAATAACAATTCATTATTCAATTTAATAATGAATTAATTTCAGTTTTATATGGAAGAAAAACTTAAAAAAAGAGGCAACGTAAGCAATATAGTTATTTCGTCCCATTTGGCTTGAAATTAGTGATAACATATGATTTCATTAAAACAGCTGATTTTATGTTGTAGGTTATGTGGTAGAACAGCTGTTTTAACGCATAGGCTTTTACTTTATTTATATTAAATGTAATTATGTAATAAAAAGTAGCTAAAATAAAATTTTTGTTTGTTGACTTTAAAAAATGTATGTTTATATTACATACTTTATTTTTATAGTTGTGTTTTCTTTTCTTTTTTAGTTTCGAATTTTATTTAATTATTAAATACGTATTTTTAAGTATCTCTTATAAGTGGTAACAGTAATTGTATATAATCTACAGGCTCTAAAACATGGGGCCGTGAAGATAATTTAACGTGAGTGGGTATAGTGCGTAGGGGATCGGTAATCCGAGTTGATCCCAATACACTTACCCTACGGTTGCTTGTACAGTCAACTCAACGTGACAGTAGCTGTCGTCTTCAGTAAGATTGACTGATTTGATTGGAGTTACTGCGTACGCGCCTAGATTATATAGTGTCTGCTGAAGAAAGGAGCGTGGTGCGCATGCGCCAACGAGGTACATAGTTGCGTGGGACGGTCTATAATTGTGGAACCCTGAACCGGTAACGGAAATAAACTAAAGAAAACGAATCGTAAAATAAACTCTTAACAAATATACAAATTACAAAACAAATTTATTTATGCTCACATAACGTATTTGTGTAGTAATTAAAAATACATTCTTGAACAAAAGCCCATGTTGCACTCGTTAAACATGAGTTTATTATCCTATGTGTCGTACGTATAATCGTATGTAAGTGATCACTTCTCAGAACGAACCATAGCCTTCAGGAAATTAAGAGAACGGGAAAGTGCTAAGTAAACGAACAAAAGGGATGACATCAATCAATGTTTGATGTAAAAATAAAATCATAGTCATAATGATATGATCCTTGGTTGAACTGTTATTGTTTGAAAGGGAAAATTAAAACACAATGAGAGCTCCGGCCATGACCTCGATAGCTTTCTGTTCCTAGCTTAACCATCTAATTACAGTTTTTAAGTCTGTTTAGTTTATGTTAAATTTGTATGAATTTAATTGAAGTATTGTTGTGGTTGCAGGTGAACATTAGCAACGTGTGGCTTCTACCGGAAGAAGGTTTTCCAGTTTTCTACCGCTACTTCCGGGACCGCATTACATGGTTTGAAGCTGACGCTGTATGCCAGTTCCACCATGCGCAATTAGTTACAGGTATGTTTAAATAAATATATAAAAAATGTGTTATGAAATATATTAATTTAGATTACATTTTTCACCACCCAATGCTATACAATTACTTAACACAATCTGACCATATAGTTTCAACAAGGAGCAAGACTGTGGTTTTGGGAGGATTAAAGTGTTGTAAATATGTAACAGGCGCGGCGGCACACGTATTGCAGGAATTCCAATTAGAAAGTCTATTGGTCCGACATTTTTACGTTTTAAATTAAATATATTTAATTTTTATATTTTATTCTTTTAGAATGCACTGATAAATGGAAAATCAAACTGAATGATCTGAACACTACATCAAGAAAAAGAAGGAGGATGTTAAATATCGAACATCATAAGCACTATTAACTCTTAAGTAGAAACTCAAAGCTCTGATTAGGAGATAAAAAAATCTACAATCAGATCTTGAAACCAGTTTGGCTCTATGAGAGCCAACTGTGGGGATGGGCAAAGTAATTAAATGCAGAAATTCCTCAGACTTTCCAAAATAAGGAACTGAGAAATATGGTTAATGTACCTTGGTATGTGGAAACAAAGATATTCACTGAGGTCTTGACATGCCAACGATAACAGAAGATGGGCAAAAACATGAAAAGAGACTTTATCTTCACCCATGGTTAGAAGATTGAAGAGAACCAAACCATTTGAGTTAGTGTAGTATAGTGTTGTGTTGTGATAGTTCTAATATGTGTAACTGACAATGTTCAGACAAGAACTAAAGAACTGTTGGGTACTTTAGTTATATGAGTATTTAGGGTAAGATAATGCAAGAAAAGTTATTGATTTGTCTAATAGGACCAGTTATAATAATAATAATAGTAAAATATTTTATAGAGTTAACTGAAACAGAAGTTCAGAATAATAAAAAGGTTGTAGATATAGAAAAGGTGCTATCCATGCAAGTTCTGATATTCGCAAGAGGTGAATCTCTTTAATATTCGATCCTTATATTTCTTTATTATTTCATCAGATTTAGACTCAACTTTCAAATTGGAATAATTTTTTCTAGATCGTTTCTAGCCCTAGGAATGGATTTCTCTCACGAAATGGTCTATTTTCCCATACTTCACATATACAAAGGAGGTATAGAAGCCCTAATATTATATCCTTTTAAAAATAAATAATAAAACATTTCTGTGATAAGTTAAACATTTCATTGTTTGCTCAATTCCGTTGAAAGCCAGTTCTTTATTATTTAAACATTTGTTTGTAGGCTTGCTTGAATACGTTTTTAATTAACAAAAGTGTTTCTAAAAACAACTGAAAAGGAAGGTTTTGATTTTAGTCACTAAGCTTAAAACCACTTTTTTTGTTTGACCTCTCTTGATTGAATCTAATATATTTTTTGGTATTTTACTACACTGTCAAGTTTCAATAAAGGCTTTCTTAATCAGGCATTAAAACCTGGGGAGAAGCCTCAGGATAGGTTTATTACTGGATACTTCATCAAAGTAATTTCATTAAGCCTACTGTATTTTATCCATTGTTTTAGTCTTCGTTACATTCACCAGGTGTATTTTACCACCTTTTAATTTCAATTATATTAAACAAAACTTAAATGTTTTTGTTCATTAAATTTTTCTACCGTATTTTACGTGTTCCATAATTTCTTTCTTTTTAATCCTTTTCAATCACTTCTTTTACTTCACACTCTCCTTATATATATCTTGATCAAATTTTCAATCATAAATAAAATACTTCTTATTCATTCACTCAATTTAAAATATATATTTTAAAACACGTAGTGGATAACGCTTGATAATAATACTACTTTTTCAAATATCAATTAACTAATTAGATTTAATTATGAATTAATTTTAGTTTTATATGGGAGAAAAACGCGATCACAAAAGGGGCATGATATGAAATATAGTTATTTCGTCCCATTTGTCTTGAAATAAGTGATTTTATAAAACAGCTGATTTTATGTTATGAGTTATGGTGTAGAACAGCTGTTTAAACGAATAGGGGTTGTTACTTTATTTATATTAATTGTAATTATTTAATAAAAAGTAACTAAAATAACATTTTTTGTAGTCGACCTAGGTAGAAATTGACTAAATAATTTTTGTTTATATTACGTGTTTATTCATCAGACTAATTCTCGGTTTGGAACAAAGTTTTAATAATGCGTAAATATTTATCTTGTATTTGTTTCAATCCTTTTTCCTAAATATTTCTCCGATTTACCAATTGGTTTTCACCAATGAGAGCATAATTCCGTTAGAGTAGCTTGTTAAAGTTTCTCGTTAGGTATAGTTACTTTCTGTGATAAATCTGCCGAAGGAACGCTTTACAAATATTTGAACTTTCTGGGCGATAGAAACAATATAAGACTGACGGCGTTTTTATTGGGACAGGTGGACGTTGATTTTCTCAGCGGGGGTTTTCCTTCTCTAGATCTGAACGAGCGTGTCACTTAACTCCTTGATGTACGTATTCCCTTTACCTGCCACCTTAGTTACAACGTTGTCAAGCCACGTCAGGATCCATGCTGAAGGTTAAATGGTTGAGATACACTTAAAGATTCAGTTACTGCAAGTTACTCTTTATGTCGTAGGATTTCTTGCTATTGTAGTGGTAGACTGAATTATAAACGTCTTTGCGAAAGTATACATTTAGTGCAACAATATCTTTGCAATTCATGTTTTTTTAACAAATAGTCCTTCTTCGGATATTCAACATGTCTTCAATGAGAGACAAGGATGCGTCTCAACTCAGAGACTAATATACCGAAATAGGTTAAAGGTTTTGTTTTGAACATTTACTCACAAACATGATTAATGTATCTAAATTTAATTTGAGAATTGACAATCAAAAGCCATTTATTGTTTATATTCCTGGAAAGTGTATGCACAATGCCAGGAATCAAGTTTTGTCAAAAATCGATGAAATATTAACTTTTGTTGGGGACTTCAATGGTAAACATCGAATTTGGATTCATGGACCTGCATATAGACACGGAACTGTGTTGAATGTGTGGTCGTTGGCAAGTAAGATAATTTTTTTAACAAAAAAGTAACAGTTTTTTTTCAGTCAGCATCGATTGATACTCTTATTACCACAGCTTTCTTTCATTTTGTTTTCATACGTGGAGGAAACTGCTGAATTGGCATGTTGGAAAACATATAGACAGTGATCACTTTCCAGTTTTCACCACCCTTGATAACAGGAATAATGCTATTGTCCAGAGTAAATTTAATTTGCATAAAGCTGACTGGAAGGTATTTGAAGGGGAAACATGCATTTGTGAAGGCCAAACATCTAATGCGTTAGAGTAGATAGAACACGGGAATTTATAAAGCCTTAGAATAAATTCCATAAAGCTGACTGGAAGATATTTGAAGGGCAAACATGCATTTGTGAAGGCCAAACATCTAATGCGTTAGAGTAGATAGAACACGGGAATTTATAAAGCCTTAGAATAAATTGCATAAAGCTGACTGGAAGATATTTGAAGGGCAAACATGCATTTGTGAAGGCCAAACAGCTAATGCGTTAGAGTAGATAGAACACGGGAATTTATAAAGCCTTAGAATAAATTGCATAAAGCTGACTGGAAGATATTTGAAGGGCAAACATGCATTTGTGAAGGCCAAACATCTAATGCGTTAGAGTAGATAGAACACGGGAATTTATAAAGCCTTAGAATAAATTGCATAAAGCTGACTGGAAGATATTTGAAGGGCAAACATGCATTTGTGAAGGCCAAACATCTAATGCGTTAGAGTAGATAGAACACGGGAATTTATAAAGCCTTAGAATAAATTCCATAAAGCTGACTGGAAGATATTTGAAGGGCAAACATGCATTTGTGAAGGCCAAACATCTAATGCGTTAGAGTAGATAGAACACGGGAATTTATAAAGCCTTAGAATAAATTGCATAAAGCTGACTGGAAGATATTTGAAGGGCAATCATGCATTTGTGAAGGCCAAACATCTAATGCGTTAGAGTAGATAGAACACGGGAATTTATAAAGCCTTAGAATAAATTCCATAAAGCTGACTGGAAGATATTTGAAGGGCAAACATGCATTTGTGAAGGCCAAACATCTAATGCGTTAGAGTAGATAGAACACGGGAATTTATAAAGCCTTAGAATAAATTGCATAAAGCTGACTGGAAGATATTTGAAGGGCAAACATGCATTTGTGAAGGCCAAACATCTAATGCGTTAGAGTAGATAGAACACGGGAATTTATAAAGCCATAGAATTAAGCATTCCTAAACAGCTATACAGTGCTAAAAGAAAGTATATGAATAGCTGGTGGGATGAAGATATTAAGAAGCTCAGAAGGGAACATATTAAGTCTGTAAAAAGAAGAAAGAATACTAAAACTCCATCAAATAGATCAGTCTATAACAAATGCAACGCAGACCTGCGTAGAATTGTCTTGGAGCCAAAAAGAACTTGGAGAAGTTTTGTAAACTCCAGTAATGTAGATACACCATCAAGCACAGTATGAAAGAAATTCAAAGCAACTAATGGCAAAACCTCCAAGCCCATTAATAATATAAAGCAGAAGAGTACTTTCCCAATGTAACTGAACAGAGTTTTTATTTCACAATCCACATGAGCAAGTTAAAAATGTCTCTGATACAGTCTCTCCTTGGACATGATGATGTCCAAAATGATATGTTAAAGCACTGCTTGACGGCGTTTTTATTGGGTAAGGTGGACGTTGATTTTATCAGCGGGGGTTTTCCTTCTCTAGATTTGAACGAGCGTGTCACTTAACTCCTTGATGTACGTATTCCCTTTACCTGCCATCTTAGTTACAACGTTGTCAAGCCACGTCAGGATCCATGCTGAAGGTTAAATGGTTGAGATACACTTAAAGATTCAGTTACTGCAAGTTACCCTTTATGTCGTAGGATTTCTTGCTATTGTAGATTGTACAAACTGAGTTATAAACATCTTTGCGAAAATATATATTTAATACAATAATATCTTTGCAATCCATGTTTTTATATATGTAAAATACTAGTAAGGTTTCCGCCGCAGCATCTTAACTGTGCTTCTCTCTTGTCTTCACCTACAACATATATTTTCAATAAAAAAATAAAAATATAAATTTTAATATACCCTTGCTAGATTTTCTCTACATATGTATTGGTTGACTAAACTTACATCTTCAACATGCCTTTTATTTTATTTTATCCACGATCATCCACCGTTATGATGTACTACCGCCACACTGGTAGAAGGCTTATTACCCCAAATTCTGTCTGAAGAGGGGAACTGTAAATACATGTTTCAGAAAATAACCCGCACACAAACTTGGTAATATATACACAACTTGGTACAGTTTTCCTTGAAATATATTTTACAAATATATTAAATGCAAAGGAATTAAAGATTTTTATAGAAAATATAGTCTTATATATATATATATATATATATATATATATATATATATATATATATATATAGCCTGTGTATGCGCGTGTATGTGTATGTGTGCGTGTGTGTTTGTAAGTATTATAACTTAAACATTTCACCAACATTTAAGATTTTCACAAGATAATATTGCTAACATTATGAAAGATTATGTAATCATTTCTCCATTCAATATAAAATTTCAGTGATATAATTCCAAGTGACTATAAGATCAAGAGTATATATTTATTCATATACATATATATATATATATATATATATATGAATAAATTATACTCTTGATCTTATAATCACTTGGAATATATATATATTATATATATATATATATATATATATATATATATATATATATATATATATATATATTAAAATTATGTAAACATTTTGTGTATCAATGTTTTTCTGAATATGCTAGTACTGATTTTATTGGCGAAAAGCTTTGAAAATTTATAAATTACAATTGCTATACATTACGATTTACATTGCTTACATTTCAATTACGATTGCTATACAAGAAAACATAATATATGTGATATATATATATATATATATATATATATATATATATATATATTATACAGACACATATATATCTTTTTAAATTTTCCTTAGTGAATGAAATACCTTTTGTTAATCCACTCAAGTTCAAATACATTTTAAAACTTTTAGTGGAGACACTTGATATTAATACTACTGTTTCAAATACCAATTCACTAATTAAATTTAATAGTGAATTAATTTTAGTTTTATATGGGAGAAATTCTTTTCACAATAGGGGCAAGGTATGCAATATAATGATTTCGTTCCATTTGGCTTAAATTAGGCTAAGTGATAACATATGATTTCATAAAACAGCTGACTTTATGTTATAGGTTATGTGACATTGCTGCGGTTTAACGTTTAGGTTATTATATTTTATATGTATTAATTGTAATTATTTAATAAAAATTATCTAAAACAAAATATTTCTCCGTTGACTCAAGGTGGAATTGACCTTAAAAAGTTGTTGTTTTTATTACTTGCTTATATTTTTAAATACTCATATTTTATATTTTAAACCAGATTTGGAAATTACATATATTTAGTTCGTTTTAAAAAACTTAATACAAGTTATCATTATATGAATTATTTCACAGTGTTATTCTTACTTTTTGCGTTCATTAAATGACCAAAAATAAACATTTACAACCCTTTTTTTTAAACCCTCCCTACATGCCGTGATTGTTACTGACAAGTGCTTATTGTTTTAGAGATCGGAGATGTCCACAGGGCAGAGGCTATTTCAAACAATGGCACAGGTACGAAAAAAAATTTAAATAATTCATTTCACATGTTTCTCATCTCATGTTTTGTAAAAACGTTTTTACATTTATATTAATTTTACGAAATTTATAATTTTTACAGTTTTTGTATCAAAAGCGGTCGGATCAAAGTAAAGATTGAAAGTGTAGAAAATAATACACTCTTGTATTTTATTTCACAAGAGTTGTTTGTTGGGAATTCGGTATGAAGAGGGTGTAAAGAATGTTGATCGGGATAGGTATGTTTTCAAAACATTGTTTTGACTGATTTTGAATCTACGAAGTTTGTCATTTTTACAGTTAATTAGTGTCAAAATCGTTAGGATCAAATTAGGTGAACGATGTTTTATAGTGCGTTTTATTATCACATATAAAGCTTTTTATTTCATAAAAATGCATTTTAATCATAAGAGTAGTCGTTGAGAATTCCGCATTAAGATGGTGTACAGAATTTTCAATTTCGAAGGGAGAAAACGAAGAATAGGTCGGTTGGGGAGAGAGAATTGTCTTACTATATAATGTATTTCCATTAACATCGGACTGCCTAAAGCCACTGTGGCCCTTAGATATCTGTACAGAGTGCCTCCGACCCTCTATTGCGAGCAGACATTGCATATTTAATGTGCTGAGTGCGGAGACGAATTGTCTATTCCAGCGTAACGTGACGATGATCAGCGATGGTGTCTAAGCCTGGAATAATTGAATTATTTCATCAGGGAATGTAAAGTGGTGAATAGAGCTTGAGCGATCAAAGCAAACAGTCTCTTTGTACAGTAGTTGGTGCGTAACCTCTACTTAAAGGAAACTAAGCAAGGTTCGAAGTACATAGAACAGCACATGTATATAGAATGAATAATATTAAAAAAGTTAATAGAAGTTTTATAGAAGCTAGTTAATTTTAACCTTAAAAGTATGGTAAAAGTAAACCTTTCGAGAAAATAAAATTGTATTGACTGAATACAATTTTATTTATTGAATTCAATTGAAATCGGTTTCAAGCGAAAGATGCCCTAGGCAGTTTTCATGACTCATTCTCATTATATTTAGTTAATTGTATTTCCTAATATAATCATCTTTATTTCTTTTGGGTACATTTATTGCTTTTCCTAATATCAAAATAATTCTTGAATTTTGTAGTCCATTACGTTCGGTGAATCTTATTAATCACTTGAAACATTAGTTTATGACTATCCGAACTTTAAATTTAGTAACCATACATAAACAAAACAACAAACAAAATAGCCTGCAAATTTAAAAAAAATAGGATACAAAATAGCATACAAAACTAATAACAAGTTACAATACAAAATACAACACAGCACCAACAACAATGATAAACTACAAGCACCAGGCGTATACAAACTGAAATGCGACGAATGTAATAAATTCTACATTAGGCAAACAGGTCGCAGCTTTAAACAAAGAGTTAAGGAACACAAACAGAACACCAACTCAACATTTTACAATCATATAAAAGAAACGGGACACAAATACACAGACATTTACCATAACCTAGAAATCCTACAAATCAACAAAAAAGGACCACATCTCAACACACTAGAACAATATGAAATTTACAGACACACAGAAACACAGAGTACAAACATACTAAACGAACAAACACAATACAAATCACACACACTATTTGATACTATCGAAAACCTACCTTTAAAACCGTCACCGCTTGACCCAACATCTCCAAGCAGAAGACACTGATGAAGATCGGCACATAGCGATCGAAAACGTTCTGTCTCAGTAAGGTTTAACAAATTTACTACTAAATTTAAAGTTCGGATAGTCATAAACTAATGTTTTAAGTGATTAATCAAAATAATGTTATTAGTTAACGCATTTTGGATTAACTAAAATAAAATGTTAAACTCTATTGTTCGTTCAGTTCTTACCCTTGTCCGAATAATAACATTTTGACTTGTTAATGTACAATGAGCAACATAACCTATGTATTAAATCAACTGTTCTACAACATAAACTATAACGTGAAATCAAGTGTTGCATGAATTGCTAAATAGAATAAATGGATATTGCAATCAAAGTAAATAGAACGCATGGAATCATATGTTGTCCCATAATTTAAAGTAAAATATGAATAACGTCCTATGACGCGTATCGGCAAGCCGTAGATTTTTCTGTCTTGCAAAACATAGTCAAGCCAGTCAAAAAAATTGCTTATAGCACTCGAGGGAGTGCCAACAGAAGTGAAAACGTTTATAGCTACATCTACAGAAATTTTGAATTAAGGAAAACATTCAATCTTGGGTATTGCGAAATTACATAAACAATTGTTATATTATAAGAAACAATAATACAGATTGTTTACATTTAAACACAAAATTTAGATTACAAAAAACAAGTTAGAACTAATAGTTTTGCAAAATGTTCAATGGAAATCGTAAAAAATACGAATTATAGATTTTTATTCAATATTTATATCTTTGTTTGAGAAATTTATTTAGTAAAGACTAATATTTATTGTAGGTAATAATAAAATAATGTAGGTAACAACAAACATTTACTGGATGTTTACTAAATAAAAGTTTTTAAAACTGTTTCTTTGCAGTAAGTACTTAAAAAGTATTAGATGCATCGAAACAATTGGATTAAAACACATAGCTTATTATTATTGTTATACTGTATTATTTGTATTGAGCTCTACCAAAGTTTAAATAAATTATATAATTATTAACTGATCAAAGCTATTTAATAATAACGATATTCTTTAAAAATGTTTGATAAATAATGTAACATCACCTACGTGTTAAAACAGATGTCTTACAACATAACTTATAGCATAAAATCAGCCGATATATGAATTTATAATAATCTGTAAGGTTATACTTGCGGCATAACGGCTTGGCTAACGGCGCAGCTCGTTCACATAAAAGTATCTTGATTAAAGTGAATATTTAATTCAAATTGTATGATAATCTGAACGGGATGCAAGTAGATAGGTTTTTGTTTTTTTTAATAAAAAATGTAATTAGAAAGAGATAATTTTTCGCATGTTACTGTGGTTGTCGGTAGCTAGTATGGCGAGTGTTCCCTTCGTTTGCGGCAGATTTTGCGGTTGCTAGTTCACAGCGGGTCGCGGGTATGGTACCGACGCGAAAAATAAACAAAAACAATTATTTGTTGCTGATTGTACGTAATTTCAATCGCTGTAGAACGTTTCGAGTTTTCGAAGCGTACCCAAACCAACAAAACATTTGTTGGAACAATTGTTCCAAGTCCAGATTCACCTCCATGGTGTCCCAGTAGTTTTTAGTTTCCCAGTTCAGAACTTTAGGGAGAGTGGTCTTTGTTAGGAGTAATATTCTTCGACCAAGAATCTTCTTCTATCAATGCTATAGTGGGAATTTGTGCTTACCCTTACTGTAATAAGCTTTCCTACCTTGGAGTAGGGACGGAATGAACTGGAATTACATTATTGTCGTTTTGTTATCATGTCGTTGCTGACCGGTGCCGGTGGTAAGAACACTATGACTTACCTTGGAGTAGGGACGGAATGAACTGGAATTACGTTATTGTCGTTTTGTTATCATGTCGTTGCTGACCGGTGCCGGTGGTAAGAACACTATTAGGTTAGAGTACTAAGGTAGATTAGATAAATATGAGCAAACAATGTTATTCTTATCAAAACAGAAACAAATCATAAATCCTAAAAAACTATGAAACCTATAAAGAGAACTAAAAATACCAAAACGTTATCCACAGAATTGAAAATACAGAACAGCAAATATGAACAGAGAACAAAACCAGACTGTATTCAAAAACGAATGCCGCTAATACTTTAAGAGCAGCCTGTCCGTGGCAGGTTTTGCCTCCGCATTTATGATTAATAAACTCTGTGGAGCAAGGCTATAATTTGAGCTTTATTGACAGGGAGGGTTAAAGAAACTTAGAGTCTTCGTCCATAAATCCAGTCAAGCTACCCGCCCGCCTACCGGAAGCATATCTGTTAGTTTTATGTATACAAATGCAATATTAAAATATTTTTCCATTCAGTTTTGTCTGAGTGTGTTAGAAATTATTAATAATTTTAGCGTCAATTTGTGCATGTCCTTTTTTGCGTTTAAAAATTTCATACATTGTTCTTGCTTTCGTGTAAACTGTGGAACACGTAACCCTTAAGGGTACGCATATAACATGCAAGGGCTACGCGTTGTCTAATCGAGAAATGAAACAAATATAAAATGCAACGGCATCTCAGTACATTTTCTTGGAATTTATCTTGAATAGAAGTTGCCTCCCATTCGAATGCTCGACATACCCCCAAGAGAATATCCCTCCCTGTACAAAGTTCAGGTTTGTGATATGAATCTACTGAAATTAGTTGTAATTTGACTAGTTACATAAAATAACAAATAATTGAAATTTTAGGTGATTCAACCCTTAATCCAATGTTTGTAAGTTTCAGTTTATACAATTATGGACCAGTATTCTGATCGAACAACAAGAACTACCAAATTTATTGTTGTAAAATTCCCAATTTAGCATAAAATATCTCTACTAAATACGTATTTCAAGCCCAAAATCTATACTAATGTATAAATATCTAATGTTGTCTATGTGTGTATGTTTGTGTGTGTGTTTAGAAATTCCACCAGGGCACCACCCCACAGGCATTGAAAATCCCCCTTTACACTCAATGACCCATACTCCATCAATACTTAACTTGGCTTAATCAGCTGATAATCACCTATAACAGTCACTTTAAACACATTAAAACAGCTGATAGTAACTGATTGTTATTCGACTTTCTAGGTTAATTCACTGTACAAATGTTATGTTACAAGCAGACGTTTTTCCTTCCCTTGGTTTTCAAGACAATAATCAGTAAGTTTATAACTTGATATATTTATTGGGAACTAATCTATACTGTTATATACAAATCTAATGGTGTCGGTCTGTGTGTGTATTACTTGATCACGTAAATACTAGTGGGCCCAATAAGCTGAAATTTGGTATTTATTTCCCGTTCCCACGTGTTCGATTCTAGCGACAAAAATTATACCGGGTGTCGAAGAAAGTCATCTGAGATACAAACAAATTATGAACACTCTCAATACCATCCTAAAAGTTTACAGTTTTGGATAAATGAAATTTCTTCCAAGCGTGGTGTTAATAGCGCTAGTAAAAATGCACATTGCCCACCCCCAATAGAATGCATATAAAATGAATCAAAACATGTCCTGAAGCTACATTACTGTTTTTTATTGGCACGGAATGTTAATTTTATACATCTATTAAGTATCCAGTCAGGATAGATTAGGTTATAAATTTATACGTTCAACCAAATGTACACGTGTAAGGCTAGAATAGAGATCACGTGACGAAGTATTACTCCGCGGAAGTAGACGTTTAATTAGGTAATATTGTATAAAATCAGAACCAAATCTATCCTTACTTGACACTTTACAGGTATATTTTAATATAGGTATATAGTATTGTATAAAATTACAACCAAATCTATCGTAACTGGAAACTTTATAGCTATATTTAAATATATGTATACGTAGTACAGCACACCGTTGATACGCGAATGTAGTACTTCTGATTACCCCAGAATGAATTTTTTTACCAATCTTTAATTTGATGAAAAGTTTTAATTAATTTCCCCGAGCAAGAGTTTTCATTATTTTTTCGTATCCCCGATATGTTTCTGCATCGCCCGGTATATTGCTTTCCCTTTATCCAACACGTGTGAAAGGGAAATAAATACCTGAAATATCACATGGACATTCTTGGAGTCCCTGGTTTCACGTAGGCTTATTTTTATTTAGAAATTCATTCAGGTCACCACCCCACTTTCCAAGGAAACTCCCTTAACGGTAGGTTTATAAACTATTGTTTGATATATTTATTGGGATTTAATTTCAGTAAATTAAATTCAACTTAAATACAAATACAAATTAAATTAATTCAAATATTTGTCAACCCCGTACGAAGGACGAGCACTATGCTAATCTCACCTAAATGTAAATATTATAACAATAATGTCATTTAAAAATGCGTACCACAAAAAAATAACAATTATCCTGGTTAACGAAAGTCCATCTCTATGACTCCGACTAGCAGATCCTCTACTTCAGGGAAGTTACTTTTATGAAGGGAGTAATTTTTTCCTCTGTTTCAAGAACCTGCAGAGTATTCAGTCTTGAAGCGTGGTACAGTACCGCTGGTATATATTTATATAAGTTTAAATCTCCAACGAAAAAGCTAAAAGTTTGCAAAATAGAAGGAACAAACAACATTATTTTTTTAAAACTCATTGGTTCTGTTATGAAAGAATAAAATTAAACTGTCTCAGTCGGAATATTATTAACCTTTTTTTGTTTTATATAATTTCTTTTAACTTGTTCTGTCTTTTTCCAGTAGAATAAATCCAAACGGCAGCTTGGTACTGGAGTAATTCTTGTCTGCTTGTTTTGATCTCCGAACATTTGCTTTGATAAATAAATTGTCCCCAAAGCTTACTCCCACAACGGAAAATCTTTATATTTACAAGAATGTAGTAAGGGGCGTGCTTAGTTTCTAAAATTCCAAAAGTGAAAAAACTTGTTAAAAATATTGGAAACGCCTGATATACAGTTGTATTTTCGTGGAAGCCCTACACAATTTCTTTTCGTTTCCGTGATCAGTCGCGTTATTTTTCCTTCGCCACCCACCCTTTATAACCCAACCTAATTGCTACTTTTAGCCCTCCGTTTACACCCTGCACTCCTCCAAATTACATGTTTCAAATATACCACACTGGAGATTTTTGTAATTTGTCGTATTGAAAGATTTTACCACTGTAGGTTTCTCTTTATTTATTTTTTTTTCTGAAGCCTTGTTTACGTGAAGCAATATTCACGTGAAGCTTTGCTGAAAACATTACTTTTGTTAGTTTAAATTTATATTGAGTCCATTAAGAGTCGTGCTACGAACTAAACGAGAAAACCAGAGAAATGAATGTTTCCCAGTGTTCTGTTGATTTCACAATGCGTGATTTCTGTCACCACAAAACTTGCACTAGTCACCAAACTACATGGAAGTTCTTTATACTTGTGTGTGTGGTGTATGTGTGTGTGTGTGTGTGTGTGTGTGTGTGTGTGTGTGTGTGTGTGTGTGTGTGTGTGTGTGTGTGTGTGTGTGTGTGAGTGTATGTGTTTGTGTGTGTGTATGTATGTATGTGTGTGGTGTGTGTGTGTGTGTGTGTGTCTGCGAGTGTGTGTGTGTGTGTGTGTGTGGTGTGTGTGTGTGTGTGTGTGTGTGTGTCTGCGAGTGTGTGTGTGTGTGTGTGTGTCTGTGAGTGTGTGTCTGCGAGTGTGTGTGTGTGTGTGTGTATCTGTCTGCGAGTGTGTGTGTGTGTGTGTATCTGTCTGCGAGTGTGTGTGTGTGTATCTGTCTGCGAGTGTGTGTGTGTGTGTGTATCTGTCTGCGAGTGTGTGCACAGGCGACCACAGCCATGTGCGTACAGTCAAGATTTGTGTTAACACTTAGATTGTACATTTAAAAGTAATATCGTTTCTGAAAAATTTGGGGACACCGTTTGTAACTGCGGAACAACAAAGTCGCCGGGTAGAACAAATTGAATTATTGCAAGAGGAACATGAAGAAGCTGGAGAAAGTTATTAAGAGAAGAACATAATGTTCGCTGGATAAAATATATTGAATTATTAAAGCAGGATGATTAAAATTGTCGTTGGATAGAACGAATTGGATTACTAAGGGAGAAACATAAGAGTCGCTGGATAGAATTAATAAAGAGGAACATGGAAGTAGCTGTAGAGAACAGATTAGATTATCAAGAGATGAATATAACAGTCGTTGGAGAAAACGAATTGTATTACCAAGGGAGGAACATAAAAGTCGCTGGATAGAACAAGTTGAAATATTAAGAAGTACTACAAAAGTCGCTGGATAGAAGAAAATGGAAGCTTAAAGGTCGAACATAAAAGTATCTGGATAGAGCAAGTAGATTATTAAAGAACATAAAAGGAACGAGTGGAGAAAATCATAGATCAGATAAATAGACTCGTATCAAAATCTAATAGCGTAGACAAGGGTACTGTACCACGCTTCAAGACTGAATGATCTGCAGGTTCTCGAAGAGTAGGAAACATTACAACTCACTTGATAAAAGTCACTTCCCTGAAGTAGAGGATCTGCTAGTCGGAGTCATAGAGATGGTCTTTCGTTAACCAGGATAATTGTTATTTTTTTGTGGTACGCATTTTAAAATGCCATTATTGTTATAATATTTACATTTAGGTGAGATTAGTAGAGTACCCGCCCTTCGTATGGGGTTGCCAAAGTTTTGAATTAATTTAATTTGTATTTGTGTTTAAGTTGAATTCAATTTACTGAAATTAAATTCTAATAAATATATCAAACTATAGTTTATAAGCCCACCGTTAAGGGAGTTTCCAAGGCAAGTTGGGCGGTGCACTGAATGAATTTCTAAATAAAAATAGGCCTATGTGAACACAAGGGACCCTAATAATGTCCATGTAAAATTTCAGTTATTTATTTCCTATTTCAACGTGTTTGATAGGGGACAAAATTATACCGGGCGACGCAGAAAGAAATCAGGAATACGAAAAAAATAATGAAAACTCTTGCTCAGGGAAATTATTAAAAACCATAATTTTTTATCAAATTTAAAATGGGTAAAAAATTCATTACAGAGTAATAAGAAGTACAAGATCCGCGTATCAACAGCGCGCCGTACTACTTACACATATATTTAAATATACCTAGAAAGTCTCCAGTTACGATAAATTTGGTTGTAATTTTATATAATACTATATAGCCTACCTATATTGAATTATACCTGTAAAGTGTCTAGACAGGATATTTAGTTCTAATTTTATACATCATTACATAATGAAATGTCTACTTCCACGGAGTAATACTTGATCTTTATATTAGCCTTACATGTGTACATTTGGTTAAACGTATAAAATTACAACCTAATCTATCCTGACTTAATACTTAATAGGTATATAAAATTAACCTTCCTTGGCAATAACAAATAATAATTGTCAATATAGGTTCAGGACATGTTTTGATTCATTGTGTTGGGGATGGGCAATGCGCATTTTTAACAGCTCTATTACCACGACGTTTAGGGGAATTACATTTTTCCAAAGCTAGAAGCTTTTGGGGTGTGAGCGAGAGTTTTCATAATTTTTTTCGTATCTGTGATGACTTTCTTCGTCACCCGGTATGAGTTCTTTTGCTAAATTCGAAACGTGGGAACGGGAAATAAATACCAAATTTCAACCTAATGGGTCCAGTAGTTTTTACGTGATTAAGCAATACACATTAAAGTCAGACATCATTATACTTTTATATAATAGTATAGATAGTTACCAATAAATATATTAAACTATAAACTTACTGATTATTGTCTTGAAAACAAAGGGAATGAAAAACGTCCGCTTGTAACATAACATTTGTATAGTAAACTATCCTAGAAAGATGAATAACAATCAATTACTATCAGCTGTTTAAATGTGTTCATAAGCGACTGTTACAGGTGATTATCAGCTGATTAACCCTCGGGTAGGCCCAGATGTAGCCCAGTGTTTTTGTATAGGCTGCAACTCATCTCCTAAAACTAGTGGGGGAATTCTACTTCGTTAGCTGTTGTTTGTCATCTACCCTACTCACTGAGTTGGTGATTGTCAATCAAAGTGTGTGTGTTTTGTAATTGTTTACGACTAAAGTTGTCTGGGCTACGTCTGTAGCCCGTGCGACCTTTTGTGTTATGAGTGAGCCAAAGCGTGCCAGGTTATCATGTGCAGGTATTTTTTTATGAACTTATGCGAGATTGTTTGTCAGATGAACAGAAAATCCTCGTATCTTACTCCACCAAACGTAAGGAGGCAGTAGTACTAATATCTACGATGCATGAATGCATGACGACCACAAGATTAACGGAGATTCAGGGGATTGACAGAACCCCAAATAATATAACAAGACAAAAATTGAAGTTTACCTATTAGAATAAAAGTGTGCCAAGTACGATGTAGTATGAAAGACGAATCGATGGCCTATGGTTCTATTTATTATCTTCTAAATATAGCCGCCATCAATGCGTCCAGAACTTACTTTGCTAACAAAGCTTGAGGGTCACCATTGTCCATAGAAGTGAGATGATTACAAACAGTGCTTGGGATCTAATTGTTCCTAAAGTAAGCGAAAGGGTTAATGTTACTATGCTACCTGTAGAACTAAAGAGGCGAGCAAGAAACCTTCTTGGAACCGATGAACCCCGGCCTGAGCATCAACGTATAGACAACAAGGTTACATGTGTGACAGAGGGAGGGATAGATCAACCTGGAAGTGCTACAACCATTGTGGAGGTATGCGCTGACCACACCTTGCTAATATGTGACAATCCTATGAAAGCTACACACCAATAAAACATTGGAAAAAACAATAATAATATCTTTGTTTGTCAGTGCATAGTCCTACCCATTTAACTTAAAATAAACATATAACAATATATATTTAATGTTTCTTAAAAATTTGTATACTATTTCTAATAATTTATATTTGAAAATAAATGAGTTTCATGGTATCATTATTCTATTTTTTTTTGTTTTATGCACGGAAAGTTGGGAGTATTTTGTGGCGTAAATTTAATATACTCTCATTACAATGTTTATAACCTATTTAAAATTAAAATCTTACATTTACTTTTTCACAAATATGTTAAAAAGTATATTAGGAAATAGTTAAGACAGTAACAAATTTAAAACATATTTTTTAGTAATAAATTTTTAATAAAAAGAGAGTGGGCTACAGTGGTAACATTAAAATATATTGTTACTGTTGAAATTAATATAGCCTACTAGCCACTCTAATATTGGCATCTTCTAACTGCTATTCTAAATTTTAGGAAACAGTTACGACATTAATACATTAAAAAATATTTTTTAATAATAAATTTTAAATAAAAAGAGAGTGGGCTACAGTGGTAGCCCATACGCCTAAATGTGTTACTTTTACCCACGCGCCTACCGAAGGGTTAAGTCGAGTTAAGTATTAAATGGAGTATAGAAAATTGAATGTTAAGGGGGTTTTAAAGGCCCGTGCGGCGGTCTAAATAGATGTGGGAATTTTTAAATAAAAATAGTCCTACCTGATTACCATGGACCCTAAGGGACTCACACACACACACACACTCATACATACATACATACACACACAATTAGGTTTTAATATATATTAGTATAAATTAAAGATAGTTTATTTTCATG
Organism: Prosapia bicincta; assembly: GCA_036971475.1. Classification (NCBI taxonomy): domain Eukaryota; kingdom Metazoa; phylum Arthropoda; class Insecta; order Hemiptera; family Cercopidae; genus Prosapia; species Prosapia bicincta. Next base: position 222,479,759 of record JBAIZL010000004.1, read on the forward strand.
CGATAGTATTGTTAAACAAAATTAATTAATTAAAACCTGAAAATGACGCTTAAGTACGACAAAACTCACATATATACAAATAAAAATAATTTACACATTTCATTCACTACACAGAATATGGTGACTAATACAAATTTCTCAGTATTTTTTAAAACAAACAGCACAGTAAAATCTGAACAAGGGTGTAGTGATAATGGAAATAATGATGTGTTTTGGATGCGACTGTACTTGGAACCAGTGCTTAGAACAATACCGGTCCATAGCCACTCTAATTTACATTTATAGAGCCGCTTTGTTCCAGGGAACAAAGGTCTTACCCGGCTTGTTCGCCCTTTGAACTGGACATTATAACTCGCTATTAATTTAACTTTCCTTTCAAAACTTGACGTTTTCCTGCATTATTTATTCTTCTAAAATTAATCATTCTTTCATTTGAAGGGGCATAAATTTATGCAGACGTATAAAATGGGGGGTTGTTTTGTGGTCAGAGTCTTGGTAGATAGTGTTATGTTTTCTAATACTCTATGTAGTTACAATACAGTGCATTAAATTTTGTATGCGTGCGTGCGTGCGCGTGCAAGTGTGTGTGTATGTGCGTGAGTTTATTTGTTTTTTCATTAAAGTAGTTATTCATTTTGATAAACATTAAAGGTTAATTCTTAAAAGGATTGTACTGTCCGTGCATAATAAACTCAGCATGGAATTTTCAGCCTAATCCTCAAGAGAATGATTAATAAATAGGATTTCACAAATACGTTCTACTGCTTATCATATAAAAAGATTATTGAAATGTTTAGAAAAAAGAAGATTGCACTTGACACAAATAAGTCAAATAAAATCATTTTAGCAAACAGTTTTACCAATGAGTCAAAGCAACGAATTTTGGTAGAGAAGGAAGTAATAATTTTTCCTTTTTCATTTTAAAGTAAGAAAATTAGTATCTACAAATTTGTCATGCGTATTCTTTTGATTTCTCTAGAATAATTGATTGATAACAACATCGTACAACAATATTTGATTATTGTCAACATAATACAACAATACTTGATTATTGAAAATATTTAACAAAAATACTTGATTATTGACATCTTGAAATATTACTTGAGTATTATCAACATCTTACAAGAGTACCTAAATATTGATAGCGTCTAACCAAAATACTCAACTATTCACAGCATCGAACAACAATATTTAATTGTCAACATAATACAACAATACTTGAGTATTGAAAACATCCAACAACAATACTTATTAATTGAGCACATTTTAAAATATTACATGAGTATAGACAACATCTTACAAGAATACTTGAATATTGACAACTTCTAACAACAATACTTGATTATTAACATCTTAAAATATTATTTGAGTATTGACAATACCTCACAAGAATACTTAAACATTAACAACATCTAACGAAAACACTTTACTATTAAAAACATCTAACAAGAATAATTGATTATTAATAACATCTTTAAATTGTAATCGAGTATTCAAAACATCTTACAACGATATTTGAGTACTGAGAATATTTTACAATACTTCAGTATTGAGAACATCTAACAACAATAAATTAGTAATGGCAACATCTTAGAACAATATTTGAAGATTTTCAAGACATTTTTGTTGTTCTGTCTCTTGGCCATAAGTTTAATAAATAATTTGAAAAGGACAGTAAATTAGTTGCTGAATCGCCATCCTGTTAAATATTCATTAAAGTTGTTGTAGCAATCGTATTATTCTAAACAAAAATGCTTCACATATTAATGATGAGAAATCAAAATAAGGAGAAGAATTTTCTAAACATATCTAGAAAAAAACACACATCGGAAGAAAATATACAATGGTTTTGAATTTCTTGATTTTATTTTAATATAATATTTTACAATGGTATAAATTGAACACCAAAACTAGGTACTAATAATTTAGTTATGTTTTAGGATTGAACCTATATAAACACATTCTAAAAATTATAAGATACAGATTAAGTACATTTTCAGATTCAGTGAATTGATTTGGGAAAATATCAATTAAAACTAGTTTAAGAAGTTAATAGATGAATGCATTAAACTAGTGAGAGCGAGGAAATGCAGGACATCGTTAAGTAGAAAATATGAGTTTTCTGGAATTTGCTATTTCGTTTCTATACCACGTTAGCCTAGCGGGATCAACGAAAAGACTTTAAAATCTTGTAAACTTTCCAATATCAAACATCATCGGACAACATCGAATTACTCACTAATCCAGTTTGCAATTAAAAGTAATTAAACCCGACTCTAATAAATTTATAATTAAATCCAACTGAATACACCGAGTTCTTGTACTTTGTCTGAAGAAAATTATTTCATAAATTGGAGAGAACACGCCTAGGCTTTTCCAACAAAAGAAACTTTTGCAAGTTGTTCGCAACCTACACTGTAACTTTTAATTAAATATATAAGTTTTACATTACTGCTCAGACCTCCACCCGGTGCTGCTAATTGTGGACAGATCCTCCTTTTGGATCAATAAATACGACACCCAGAGATATTATTTCTTAAAATGACTTGTTTAATACTTAGCTTTAGTTTTCCTCATTTAACATTAAAGTGATTTTAGCTGTTTTATTTGGCATCTTTCTGTCTCTTTCGCGTATATAGTGAAAAGAAATTTTGTGAGAAAAA